>CM061139.1:114973027-115057369 GCA_030789695.1 Scilla litardierei | reverse complement strand
CCTCTGATCGGGTCGAGCCTCGTGTGTCTGGCATCGAGAGTTGTTGTTCGACTCTCTGTTTGGGTCGTATCTCGAAGGATGACTGAACAAAATGGGTGTACAAATCTCCTGTCGGATCGAGCATAGACCTCCTGCACCATAAATGAACGTCGGGGGGGGGGGGGGTCGAATCTGGGTTCCGACTCAAATTTCGTCCGATGCTTAAGTTAGAGTGAAGAACTTAAGGGAGAGCAAGGGGCTGTCAAGATTGAATCACAGAGATTCGCCTTGAATCAGTCGCCGCAAGCCATTTAGAGGAAGAAATATGATATGGAAAGTAGAATGTATGAATGTAGTTTTCTCGTACCTTTCAGTCCCCTTACTCTGACTGTCTTTTCGGTTTTTATAGATTTCGGAGTCCTTTCCATCACATTGAGGGAGCTAACGGTCACCAATTATGGCGGCATGATCCTCCCTCATCAATAAGGGTAACTATAGCCCATGCCTCCCGCCAATTATGTGCCATTAACGATTACCTCCTTGAGCTGCGGAAGCTCAATGGGCAGATGATACATGGGTGTTGACTGAGTTGGTGCTTGGTTACAGCTCTGTGCCTTATAGTCTTAGTGGGCCCAGGAAATGTTTAGGTGGACTTGCTGGCAGTAATATGACCCTTTCCTCGAGAGTGGACCCAGGAAATGTTTAGGTGGACTTGCTGGCAGTAATATGACCCTTTCAACAATGGCCCCCGTATTCAACAATGGCCCCCGTTACTCGAGCACAAATAATTCGCATGTTTGGGTCAAGTGACGTGATGTCTCATTAATGGGGCATGACAGTCGAGGCAGAAGCATTTGAGTTTAAGCGCCAAAACCCTTCGTCCCTCCGATCCGTACATCACTTTGGTTCGAAATCCAATAAAGAGGATGTCTGGATCTTTAACACGTGCACATGTATATACGATGAGATCAACGCATGTCATTATTAGATATATATTTACCTTAATAAGGCGGTTCTAGAGGGAGGGAAAGGGAAGCTTCTTCGTCTCGGGCATTTTTGAATCAAATTCACCCTCTCGACAATGTCTTCTTCCTCTTCTCGTGCATCTGCTGGAAAATTGGCCTCCGTGCCTAAGATGGGTAAAGGAGGTGTCTTCGTACCTGAGTTGGTCTCCGCTCAAACCTCTCGAGTTGGAACCGACCAGATCCTTGTTTATCAGGAAAAATATGGTTATCAGAAAAAATATATGAGGAGTGACTACCAGATCCGGCTGCCATGATCAGAGGAGAGAATTCATTCCCCTGGAAGTTGTGAGGTGGGAGTTTATGTGAGGTCCTTTGATACTGGACTTCGATTCCCCATGCACCCTTTTATGCTGTGTTGGTTAAACACGGTGGGTATTTCCCTCTGCCAACTAATATCGAACGCCGTGGGCATCTTGGTTAGCTTTATCAGGTTGTGCATGTTGAACTGAGTAGAGCCATCTCTGGAGCTCTTCAATTTATCTTTTTGAGTGATCCCTCCTTCGTCGCCGGGTTTGTTTGTGAGCTATGTTCGTCAAGGCAGAAAGTCGTTTAAGGATCTTCCCAGCTCTAATTCGAGTTGGAAGACCAATTTGTATTTGTAGTTCTACCTGGTGATGCAAACTTTGTCACCGAATGGGGGAAACCTGAGTTATCAATGAATGAAGATAAAGCTCTGTCCGAAGAAAGGAAGAAAATAGCCAATTTTCTATTGGGTCAGCTAAAAGAACGAAAGTCGACAAAATGGCTTCTGCTCGATCAGACACTGCTTAGGAGCATGTGGCCCCACGGACAGGTCCTTTGCTTGCCTTTATTTTGTCTATTCTTCCTCTTGAACTGGATTCTCCCTTTCTGTAGACATGATTGGTACGGAATATCAGGCTGAGCCCGGAATGCGAGCGACACTTGTGACTTCCATTAGATAAGCAGAACGAAATTTGCTTCTTCCTCAGGTGGATCGTCAGGAGGGTAGAGCTGCTGGAGACACCATGGGTTTACTTTTGGTGATCCACGAAACTCTCCCACTGACTCAATCGCAAAAGAGGAATGAGACACATCCTTCCGACAGAATGGAGAGTACTAAGGCCAAGGAAAAAGAATCTAGGCGAAGGCTCATTGTCGACGAATCAGATTTGATTGAGCCAGAAGATGCCATTATCCCGACTGGGGCCTTGGTTCAAGCTCAATCTTTCGAGCCTGATCAGGGTTCTGAGCAGGGCTCAGTTCCAGCATCATAGAAAGGTTCAAGGAGGCCATCCTCTGCCCAGGAATTGCCCATACGCGAGGATGCTTGGCCATATGGAGGTTTGTATCCTCCGGATCATCTGGACGAGAAAATTCCTGCTGAGTTTAGGTCGTTCTTTTTGGAAGATAGATCACCTTAACACCCGGTCAGGTATGCTAAAGAGGATATTTTTCAGCCAGCCTTCCCAGTGGGGCAGGATGAGTCAGCCATATTGAGCAGTGTGTGCTCCTCTAGACTCGTCGACAATATGGCCCTTCCTCGAGACATGGAGGTTTTGGAAAAAGTCGACCATGAGAGATTAGCCACTATGGTAATCCACATGGGTCTCCAGGTAAGAAATTGCTTCGTTTCTTCACCTGATTTCGACCGTCGGGATTAAGTCTTCTACCTTTTGCAGTCTATTTTGGCCACGCTAGAGGTACGTTGCCGACCATTAACGGTGGAAAATATTGAAGCCTCCCTAGTTAAAGATGCAGAATGGTCGTACTCAGCGAAGAAGTCCCTCGACGAGTCGAGTGCATCAATTTTGTAGTGGAAGGATCTCAATGATACGCTTAAGAATCGGGTGAAGCATCTCGAGTAAGAATTAGATGAAATTCGTAAACATGGGGCTGCCCTTAATATACGAGTCCAAGAGGAAGCTTCTTTATGGGAAAGAGCAGAAGAACAACTTCTCAATGAGAGAAAGTTGTGGGCGGATGTAAGGCTTGAGCTCCAGAGTCGTCCTCTTGTTGGTTTTCAAGGACTTAACGCGAAAGAAATCACGGAGAAGGCTGTCCAAGAGTACGAGGATAGCATTTCAAATTTCGACGAGCTTTATATTCAGGGATATGAGTGATGTCGTCAAGAGATGAAGATTCGATTTTAAGACCTGGCAGATTGTAACGACCACTTTTCGTTGTACGATGCTCGTGCATGTGCTTTTGGCCGTGCACGTGTTTACTTTAGACTTTGGATGTTTGCGAACACTTTTTTGTGATATGCCGTTGTGAACGTCTCTGAGAGTATTAAACAGTGGCACTAATTTGGAACGACATTTCTCGAGTCGTTTTCCCACAATTTAATCTTACTCGATGAGACGTTGCGATTTTCACTTTTGACGGGAGACGTTTCTATTTTTAGTTTCGTCGTCCAACGTCGAAACTGAGATCCGTCTTCTTAGTTAGCTTTCTTTCGTCATCACGATCACCACGATATTTATTTTATAATTTTTGGTGTTCGTTTGACCTACTTTATATTTTTAGCAAGCTTTAAAATATTTTTAAAAGCTAGGTTTTAAATTAATTACTGCCAAAGAAAATTTAATTGAGTTTAAAATGTTTTCAATAATTTTTGAGCCAATTTCCAGCTCATTTGGGCCGCACCCAAGCCTTGGGTGAGTTGGAGAGGGTGAGATTCAAATTTTAAATTATTTTAAACTCCTAATCTCATTAGGATTAGCCCTAGACCAAGTCAACCCCTCTACACTATATAAACAACCTTTAGGAAGACCTATTTTCGCAAGAAAATAACCCTAGCCGCTTCCAAAACCCAAATTTGACGTTGCGACGAATCGTCGCAACGTTGCGACGAACTTTCCCCGCACCGACCGAGAGAACAGGCCCAAATCCCCCGCACCGACCGGCAGCAGCGCCCGCACCAAGCCCCCGACCCGCTCTGCACACCCGTCCGCTCCGTTCTCCCGCTCCGACTGAGAGGACCTCTCGGTCAGACCGAGAGAATTCTCCGCTTCGCTCCGCACCCGCACCGCTGCAAGCCCCCGCTCTGTCGCTCCGCTCCGCACCGTGCCCGACCGAACCTCTCGCCCGCATCGCCCGCTCTCCACAACGTTGCAACGATTGCAACGTTGCAACGCTCTATGGCCCGCACCGACCGGCCCGCTCTCCCGCACCGACCGAAGGAAGCCCCCGCACCCGCAGCTGCGACCGACCCGCACCGCTGTACAGGCCGTTCCACTGTGTCTGACCGAGCCAAGTCCCCGTATTAGCTATGAACGACCGAGGGCCAAACGTCGCAACCCCGCACCCGTCGCACCACGTGCCACCGTGGGCCCCCCAAGTTCTCCAAAGGTATTGTGGGTCCCCCATAGGTCCCTAGGGCTACTGTGGGCCCACCTAGGTGCTTTCTCTCCGACGATTCGCCGTGTACGACGTTGCGACACGTTGTAGCCCGTCGTCGCACGTGCTAGCTTTGGAATCCGGAACCGTTGCTCCGGTTGATGCTCTGAACTTTCCAGCGAGGAATCTATATTGGAATCTTGACTTGGAGCGCGTTCTCTTATTCCAACCCCTGGCGTCGCTACCCGACGCCAGTGTAGCTTTCGCGTCGTGTTAAGGTAACGCTTTGCACCCCTAGGACCCCCAACCCAATGCATACTAATCAAGACTAAAATCAACGTTTTTAAAGTATTTCAAATGTTTTATAATTCACTAATCAAGATTAATAAAATGGATGTAGGCCGGTGGACTTGTGCACGTAGGATAATTGTGATTTTGGACTCGTTGGAAGGTGTGCTCAGACGTTGTACTTGCAGGCAAGTGAAACTTGCCAACTCTTGTGTAGGGCCATGTTTTTAGGCCACTTCATTGTTTTTAGCGTAAAAGAGACTAGTCAGTGAAATGATAGCTGGCTAGACGCCTACTTGATCTAGTTTGACAACGAAACTAGATCCGTCACCTAAATTGATCTAGCTTGATAACGAAGCTAGATCCAACTCTTTAACTTGTTGATCATGCATACTAAATTGTCATGTTTACTTTCCTTACTTGTACGCCTTACTACTTGCCATGTCATGTCATCCATGCATTGAATGTCGCATTCGTAGCACACGCTACAATACTTGTACTTGTACTTCTTGTCCGGCTAGGTGCACCCCTATGCCATCATGAATGCTACTTCCTGGGAACGGGCCTCATGTGTTAGTCCCCAATGCCCGGTTTCCTTGTCCGGCTAAGTGCACCCCTATGCCATCATGATAAAACACTTCCTGGCTCGTGATCCAGAAGATGCGCGCCAGTCCATATACACGTGGAGGGGGTAGGGATAAACGATCACTTGAGCTTAGGAGTTGGCCCGATCAGCCACTCTAGCCAAAAGGCAGAATCTCTGTGCACGAGGTGCTTACTTTACTTGTCTTGTGCTAGTGAGTGTTACTTGTATAACTTGTCATCCATGCCATGTTTAAATGCCATGCTCGTACTTTACTTTACTTTACTTTACTTGTTGCACTCATACTTTAAACTGCCATGTCATTGCATTCATGCTAGAACTGCTAGTTTGCTTTACATACTTTCAGTTTCCTTGCACAAGTCTCTTGTAGACTTGCTGACATGTGCCCCTTGCTCTTTTGGGTGTCACATGTTAGACCCTGAGCCAGAGACCGTTGCTGAGTACGTGATGTTTTGCTGACGTTTATCCTGAGCCCAAGTCTGTCCAGGATGAGTTTTGTGAACATCGGTGACCTTTTTTGGTGACTTTGCTGAGCTTTCTTTTGTTTTAGGTTTTGTTGTTAGTTTTCGGTGCGTGGCACCTTTGTTTTGTACGTTGTACTTTTGTTGGCCATGTTTAGGCCTTTAGACTCTTTTTCTTTTTAGCCTGGTGGTTTTTTCTGTGATGTTGAAACTTATTTGATGGATATTCTGAGATGGCTCTTTTGTCTCATTTTATTATTATTATCTTTGTTTCGTTTCGCGTTGCAGGGACCTGTTACTTAAAGTTGATTGACGCTTATTGGACTTGCGGCTTCGTAGCCTCAAGTCTGAGTGGACCTTCTCACGCTTCGCCTCCATATTTTTGGGAAGCGGGGCGTGACAGGTTTTGTTGGTGGCCCATGCAGGTCCGGTCTTGCAATTGCGAATTAACGGAACAACGATAATAACGGAATGTCCATTAAATAAATTGCAACATCCGGGTCATAAGCCTTGAGTCTAGTCGTTTTCCTATGTCACTAGGTGGTAAGAAGACTTAGTTAGACGTCTGTGCTTGCTAGTTAGAGGCCTCTGATTGTTAGTTAGACTCCCTGTCAGCAATTGATTTAATCGTCGTAGGAGTTACCTTAGTAGTTCTTGTCTATCTCTGACCATATTAGAGTTCTTGAATTTCGTTAGTCGTTCACTTAGGTCCATCGATATCGGGCCAAGCTGAGCGCATTTCATTACCGTCTAGCTCCTTAGAAAGTCTTAGCGCTTCGTTCCATTAATCTTTAGTTGGTCGAATGTAGGAGTTTTCCCGTAGATTTTCCTGGTCCATAGCCTAGGCGTATGTATGTTTTGATCATCCGACCAATTTCCTTGCCTCAATTCACGAGATCGCCTCTTGACGATCGTCATCAATTTTCGAACCTCTCCGTTACAAATCTTGAATCTTCTGAATGTATTTTTCAATTTTCTCTTTCACTAAGTTTAAATTTGTTCAAAATTTTAATGTATATACTTATACTTCGTGCTCCTTCGTTGACTTAAATTCTTAAAACTTTTGGCGAAAATTTTTAAATACTAGCTTATTATATTTTTCCAGCCTATGCTTTTCGTACCTATGAAAATACCTTGTCCCTTCATATATTAATTTTATTTTAAACCGTACTTTTATTTTGCCCAATTCGATCTATAATTTCCATTCTTATCTATGCCATTCAAACGACACATCATGCTTACTTTTAATATACTTTTCAAGACACATGGAAATTCAGCCTTCAACAAGTCGATTTTATGCTCGTCGTTTTCCCTACTTCAGATTTTTGTAAACTTACTATTTCATAACCACTTCCTGATTTAGACCCTCCATGATTTGATTTTAAAGCATTGCTATCAATTTTGATAATTCTACTACTAAGTTATTATTATTATCTTTCCGCTCACCATACATGTTTTTAGAAAAAAAAAAATTTCTAGACCAAATGGAATTTCAATTATTTTTATATCCGTACCAGGCCCGTTGTGCTCGTATTCTAAGAGCTTTGTGTAAACCAGTTTTATTTTGGCACAACCCTGGTTCTCTAAAAGTAGTTTCAATATTGATTATTTTAAATTTTCAATAACCTAAAAGTTTTGAAAGCATTTAACATGAGTTTAAATTCTTCCGTTACTTGATTTCATTCTTTGACTTTCAAAACTTTTGACAACATTATACTAAATTACTGACGTATAAAATTTTCTAAACCACGTCCTTAATATTCGTGTAAATGATTTTACTTCCTTTTATAATGATTTTTTTAACCAATAGACCATTTTCTCTTATTATGAATATTCGACTCAAACTTATTTTGAACAACTCGTTTTATCGATCTCCAAATATTTCTTTACAGACGAGGATTTCAACTTTTGAAGTACGACAGTTTTCAAAACTCCACGTATTTTAGCTTATGCTATTTACCTTATTTTCTTTCTGTATCCTATATAAGCATCACTACATCTCCCTTTCCCTCAACCTAAACATCACCATTGAGTCAATGTTTCGTCTAACCAAGCTGTCTCCTTGTAATCGTCCTATCCGAACTCGTGCTTATCGATCCTTCCCTCGTCACGCTTTCGACCTCGACCTCCCTCTATATTGCTTAGGCTTTAGTGCTCGTCAATGACTATGTCAACCCTAATTTGTTAGTAGGCCCTTGGACCCTTGTGATGTTGTCGTGGTGCATGTACCTAAGTTGTGTATGTAGTTAGAGATACTTGTAATGGTTGAAATAAAATGATTGGTGAAACTATATGTATGCTAGGAGTGATAATATTAGGTGTACGTATGGTTAAGAGGGTAGGCCTATTATATGACCTATATGTTTGTACGTGTGAGCATGTGCTCGTGCGTAGTTATGTGTTGTGCTTAGACGTAGGTAGTTAGGTATTAGCTGCATGAATATGTAAGAGATATATGACTATAATTTTGATTTGGTATTGCTTGCTTTTACGGGATGTTGTATGCGTGCATACCGTGAGGTATACACGACTATTGCATATCTTAACCATGTATGAAGTAGAAGTGTTAGTATATTAATTATAGGTAGTAGGATATGGTGTGAGTATATATGTTACATGTGTGTGACTATACGATGAATGCGTATGTATTAGGGAGTGTATTATAATTATATGTGTGCTGATGCCTGTATTATTATTATGGTATATAGAGTGATTGAACTATGTGAGTAATACCTGACTAAACATTAAGTGTGACTGACTTATGGTATGTATATGGTTGCATTGGTTGACATATATATATTGGAGTGGTATTGGTATTGGTATAAATGCCGTGTTACGTATATAGAATATTCTGATGGGTGTATTGAGTCTCACTCAAGCTTGAGTGGGTATACTCTAAGTATATTGTTATGTATGACTGTAGTTTGAATATAGCAATGCTTGATGTATGTGTAGTGATAGGAGTGTTTGTGCCTGGTTGTGTTACGCACATGATTGTGGGTCGCTACACCAGTATATAGTTATAGGTGTTGGTCTTGTGGTATAGTTATTAACTAAGGACTTGCTTGTGAGAACGTATGTGTGCTAGCTAAACTAGGTGTGTAGAGGTACTGGATATATGATGGTATGATGGGTGTATGTAAATGAAATGTTAGCGTGTATGGGTGTGCACCATGCACGGGTAAGTATGTGCTTAGTTATAGGTATTGGTGACTGTGGTATATGTGGCGTGTCGTAAATATAGTTATAGGACCGTATGTGATGTGAAGATATGGTGAACTATTTGCATGCATTTGAATGACTATATATTGTGAAACTATAGTAGTGGTGAATATATATATTAGATATAGTGAAACTGGATTTAATTATGGTATGGTTTGACTACATGAGTTGATGTGTTGGATGTATACTAGGAAATATTAGGGAGTAGTATTCCCATGTTGGTTTTGGGCATAGGTAGTTATCTATACGTAGAGCAATGATTGTATTTGCTAAGTGTGAGACTATCCTTATGTGAGTATCTGAACTATTATTTTGTGCTAGGTAAGTAGTAGTTATATGAGGGATGTACGTATATGTATATGATCGAAATACATGTATGAAATTGACTGACTATAATAGGTATAAGTGTATGACGTACGTGAATACATATACATGTTGGTAGTGTTAAATGTTTGACTACCTAGTGCATATATAAGCACTTGTAATGACTATACCTGGTTTGAATTATAATGTGACACGATTGGGGTAGTTACTAGAGCGAATAGATATAATAGAAAGTTCGAGGACGGACTTTATTCTAAGGTGGGGAGGATGTAACAACCACTTTTCGTTGTACGATGTTCGTGCACGTGCTTTTGGCCGTGCACGTGTTTACTTTAGACTTTGGATGTTTGCGAACACTTTGTTGTGATATGCCGTTGTGAACGTCTCTGAGAGTATTAAACAGTGGCACTAATTTGGAATGACATTTCTCGAGTCGTTTTCCCACAATTTAATCTTACTCGATGAGACGTTGCGATTTTCACTTTTGATGGGAGACGTTTCCATTTTTAGTTTCGTCGTCCGACGTCGAAACTGAGATCCGTCTTCTTAGTTAGCTTTCTTTCGTCATCACGATCACCGCGATATTTATTTTTGAATTTTTGGAGTTCGTTTGACCTACTTTATATTTTTAGCAAGCTTTAAAATATTTTTAAAAGCTAGGTTTTAAATTAATTACGGCCAAAGAAAATTTATTTGAGTTTAAAACGTTTTCAATACTTTTTGAGCCAATTTCCAGCTCATTTGGGCCGCACCCAAGCCTTGGGTGAGTTGGAGAGGGTGAGATTCAAATTTTAAATTATTTTAAACTCCTAATCTCATTAGGATTAGCCCTAGACCAAGTCAAACCCTCTACACTATATAAACAACCTTTAGGAAGACCTATTTTCGCAAGAAAATAACCCTAGCCGCTTCCAAAACCCAAATTTGACGTTGCGACGAATCGTCGCAACGTTGCGACGAACTTTCCCCGCACCGACCGAGAGAACATGCCCAAATCCTCCGCACCGACCGGCAGCTGCGCCCGCACCAAGCCCCCGCCCCGCTCTGCACACCCGTCCGCTCCGTTCTCCCGCTCCGACCGAGAGGACCTCTCGGTCAGACCAAGAGAATTCTCTGCTCCGCTCCGCACCCGCACCGCTGCAAGCCCCCGCTCTATCGCTCCGCTCCGCACCGTGCCCGACCGAAGCTCTCGACCGCATCGCCCGCTCTCCGCAACGTTTCAACGATTGCAACGTTGCAATGCTCTGTCGCCCGCACCGACCGGCCCGCTCTCCCGCACCGACCGAAAGAAGCCCCCGCACCCGCAGCTGGGACCGACCCGCACCGCTGTACAGGCCGTTCCCCTGTGTCTGACCGAGCCAAGTCCCCGCATTGGCTGTGTACGACCGAGGGCCAAACGTCGCAACCCCGCACCCATCGTACCACGTCCCAATGTAGGCCCCCAAGTTCTCCAGAGGTATTGTGGGTCCCCCATAGGTCCCTAGGGCTACTGTGGGCCCCACCTAGGTGCTTTCTCTCCGACGATTCGCCGTGTACGACGTTGCGACACGTTTTAGCCCGTCGTCGCACGTGCTAGCTTTGGAATCCGGAACCGTTGCTCCGGTTGATGCTCTGAACTTTCCAGCGAGGAATCTATATTGGAATTTGGACTTGGAGCACGTTCTCTTATTCCAACCCCTGGCGTCGCTACCCGACGCCAGTGTAGCTTTCGCGTCGTGTTAAGGTAACGCTTTGCACACCTAGGACCCCCAACCCAATGCATGCTAATCAAGACTAAAATCAACGTTTTTAAAGTATTTCAAATGTTTTAGAATTCACTAATCAAGATTAATAAAACGGATGTAGGCCGGTGGACTTGTGCACGTAGGATAATTGTGATTTTGGACTCGTTGGACGGTGTGCTCAGACGTTGTACTTGCAGGCAAGTGAAACTTGCCAACTCTTGTGTAGGGCCATGTTTTTAGGCCACTTCCTTGTTTTTAGCGTAAAAGAGACTAGTCAGTGAAATGATAGCTGGCTAGACGCCTACTTGATCTAGTTTGACAACGAAACTAGATCCGTCACCTAAATTGATCTAGCTTGACAACGAAGCTAGATCCAACTCTTTAACTTGTTGATCATGCATACTAAATTGTCATGTTTACTTTCCTTACCTGTACGCCTTACTACTTGCCATGTCATGTCATCCATGCATTGAATGTCGCATTCGTAGCACACACTACAATACTTGTACTTGTACTTCTTGTCCGGCTAGGTGCACCCCTATGCCATCATGAATGCTACTTCCTGGGAACAGGCCTCATGTGTTGGTCAAAAGCCAATGCCCAGTTTCCTTGTCCGGCTAGGTGCACCCCTATGCCATCATGATAAAACACTTCCTGGTTCGTGATCCAGAAGATGGGCGCCAGTCCATATACACGTGGAGGGGTAGGGATAAACGATCACTTGAGCTTAGGATTTGGCCTGATCAGCCACTCTAGCCAAAAGGCGGAATCTCTGTGCACGAGGTGCTTACTTTACTTGTCTTGTGCTAGTGAGTGTTACTTGTATAACTTGTCATCCATGCCATGTTTAAATGCCATGCTCGTACTTTACTTTACTTTACTTTACTTGTTGCACTCATACTTTAAACTGCCATGTCATTGCATTCATGCTAGAACTGCTAGTTTGCTTTACCTACTTTAAGTTTCCTTGCACAAGTCTCTTGTAGACTTGCTGATATGTGCCCCTTGCTCTTTTGGGTGTCACATGTTAGACCCTGAGCCAGAGACCGTTGCTGAGTACGGGATGTTTTGCTGACGTTGAGCCTGAGCCCAAGTCTGTCCAAGATGAGTTTTGTGAACATCGGTGACCTTTCTTGGTGACTTTGCTGAGCTTTCTTTTGTTTTAGGTTTTGTAGTTAGTTGTCGGTGCGTGGCACCTTTGTTTTGTACGTTGTACTTTTGTTGGCCATGTTTGGGCCTTTAGACTCTTTTTCTTTTTAGCCTGGTGGCTTTTTCTGTGATGTTGAAACTTATTTTATGGATATTCTGAGATGTCTCTTTTGTCTCATTTTATTATTATTATCTTTGTTTCGTTTCGCGTTGCAGGGACCTACTATTTAAAGTTGATTGATGCTTATCGGACTTGCGGCTTCGTAGCTTCAAGTCTGAGTGGACCTTCTCACGCTTCGCCTCCATATTTTTGGGAAGCGGGGCGTGACACAGATGAAATCGATGATGTTCTCCTTATCATGGATGAGGCTGGTCAGGTTACGACCATGGTAGCCAACCCCACAGTTAACGAGGTTGACATCGACCCAGGTGGCATTGACCCTATAGTTATTTTGGAAAAGCAAGTGCATGTTTCTCTGGTCGAAGGAGACCAAGGGCATATTGCTTAGGATTTTTACACTCCCATTTTTTTGTATTGGGGGTGTAGTCATTGTAAGTTTTTTTAAAAGAAGTACAATTTTGACAAAAATGAATAGAATCTCCAAAAATTGTATTGTACCTCTTTGTTCTGAAGAGTGTGAGCATATATGAATGTCCATGTCTCCGGTTGGCAACTTTCGACAGATCGATCATCTGCTCTGGGAAGCAATGACGGTCTTGTCGAACCATTCTCTTCGGAATCATTAAAGTATGGCATGGTTCCATAAGCAACAAGAGTTGACTTATAAACTGCATGGAGGTGATTCCCATGAATCGCTTTTGATGGGATAGTCGGGGTTTTCAGTAGCGAGGAGGTGGTCCCTTCTACTTACGGCCAATGACAGAAGTTGGGTCGTTCAGTAGCGAGGGGACGTCCCCTTCGTTTTACGGCTGGCGACGTAGAATGGGTCGTTCAGTAGCAGGGATAGTCCCTTCGGCTTACGACCAACAACAGAAGTTGGGTCGTTCAATAGTGAGGAGGTGGCCCCTTAGTCAAACGTCTGACGATGCAATCAGGTCGTTCAGTTGTGAGAGACATGGTCCCTTCGGCTTATAGTCGACGACAGAGGTTGGGTTGTTCAGTAGCGAAGGGGTTGCCCCTTTGTCTTACGACTGACGATGCAAACAGGTCGTTCGGTTGCGAGGGACATGGTCCCTTCGGCTTACGGCTGACGGCTGAATTGGGTCATTCAGTAGCGAGGGGGTGGCCCCTTCATTTTACGGCTGTCGACACAAGCAGGTAGTTCGATTGTGAGGGACATGGTACCTTCGGCTTACGGTCGATGACTGAAGTTGGGCCATTTAGTAGCGAGGGGGTGGTCCTTTGCCTTACGGCTGACGATGCCATTATGTCGTTCCATTGCGAGGGACATGGTCCCTTCGACTTACAGTCGACGAAAGAAGTTGGGTCGTTCAGTAGCAAGGGTGTGGCCCCTTTGTCTTATGGCTGATGATGCAAGCATGTCATTTGGTTGCAAGGGACATGGTCCCTTCGGTCGACGATAGAAGTTGGGTCGTTTAGAAGCGAGGGGGTGACCCCTTCGTCTTACGGCTGACGAGGCTAGAAGGTCGTTTGGTTACGAGGGACATGGTCTCTTTGGCTTACGGTCGACGATTGGAGTTGGGTTGTTCAGTAGCGGGGGGTGGCCCATTCGTCTTATGGCTGATGATGCCAGTAGGTCGTTCGGTTGCAAGGGACTTGATCCCTTCGGCTTACGGCCAACGATGGAAGTTCGGTCGTTCAGTAGTGAGGGGGTAGCCCCTTCGTCTTACGGCTGACGACGCCAGTAGGTTGTTCAGTTGCGGGGGACATGGACCCTTCAGCTTACGACCGACGACAGAAATTGGGTCATTCAGTAGCGAGGGGGTGGCCCCTTCTTATGACTAACGATGCAAGCAGGTAATTCGGTTGCGAGGGACATTGACCCTTCGGCCGACGACGGAAGTTGGGTCATTCTGTAGCAAGGGGGTGGTCCCTTTGTCTTACGGCTAACAATGCAAGAAGGTCGTTCGATTGCGAGAGACATGGTCCCTTCAGTTTACGACCGACGACGAAAGTTGGGTCATTCAGTAGCGAGTGGGTGTCCCCTTCATCTTACGGATGACGATGCCAGTAGGTCTTTCGGTTGCAAGGGACGTGGTCCCTTAGGCTTACGACCGACGACGAAAGTTGGGTCATTCAGTACTGTGGGGGTGGCCCCTTTGTCTTACAGCTGACGATGCCAGTAGGTCGTTCGGTTGCGAGGGACATGGTCCTTCGGCTTACGACCGACGACGGAGGTTAGGTCGTTCAGTAGCGAGGGGAAGGACCCTTTGTCATACGGCTGACGATGCCAGTAGGTCGTTTGGTTGCGAGGGACATGGTCCTTCGGCTTACGGCCGACAATAGAAATTGGCTCGTTCAGTAGTGAGGGGGTGGTCCCTTCGTCTTACGGCTGACGACGCCAGTAGGTCGTTCGGTTGCGAGGGACATGGTCCCTAAGGCGTACGGTCGATGACAGAAGTTGGAATGTTTATTTTTCGTATGACAATATGATTAGAGAAGAAATTGACTCATCTAAGTTTTTCCCTAAGGATAAGATTCCTTGTGGGAAGAAATGTTGTAGGTAGATTAATTGAGTGAAAGTTAGGGTAACCCTTTCAAAGCATAAGAGCTAAAGTTTGTCTTATCGAGAAAAGATTTTTTCAAATAAAAGCAAGTTTTATTCATTGAATAAAAGTTTAAAACATTTCAATGATGAAAAATAAAATGCGTACTGGCGTTTTGGTTTCTTTTATTCAGATCGAAAACTGCCTAGCATCATCGAGTCTTCGTTTGTAAGCTTCAATCGACCATCTTTGTTACTGTCAACCCTATCAATACCCTCATTGCCTTTCTGCTTTGGGGTTGCGTATTTTGTTTGTGGGTGATGAGTGTTTATTTTATATAGTTTTCCCCTTTTTTTCTTACACGTTTTACATCATTTATTTCTCTGTTTTCCCGTTTTCCCCGGTTTGTTTCCTCTTTTGCTTTTATGGTCCCTTCTATGCTTTGCAGGAAATACATGCTGATTAGGGATCATATGGCGTGAATAAGGTGAAAAAGGGTGAAAGGAGCAGAGCCGGGAGCTCCATATATGCTTAAGAGGGAGATTAGAGAAGAGATGTGATACACACAGCTGCGTCGAATCGATGCGGCCGCGTGATCATAACACCCAATTGAGCTAAACTCAATTCCACATCGTCTCACCATGATGAACCAAACGGTCGTGTCAAACAAGCTCCAGAACTCAACTCCACGCGGCCGTGCAAAAGATATCCAAACGGTCGCATCGTTAAGGAGAAGAATTAATGATTTGTAATCGACACGGCCACGTGACGAATACGACACGGCCACGTGATCCTAAGAAGCCAAAGCCAAACAGTCGCTCCACGCGGTCATTTTGAAAATGAGGTGGGCGTCGAAGCTGGATTCGACGCGGCCGCATCCCTAACAATGCGACTGCTTTGCTGTAGTCGATGCCGCCCCAATTTACGCAAACGAATGACACGACCGCATCGTTTTCGATGTGGTCACGTCGAAAAGGGTTTCTGCAGGAATCTGGGTGCTGCCAGGGTAGTTGTTAGTGGTCTTTTGGTCTTTTGGGGCATATATAAAAGCTCATCTTCTTCCCTGAGCGAAACCCAAGTTTTATTTTGCCATTTTCTTGGGTTTTGAAGGTTTTGTAAGGATTTATATTGCTTTTTAATTCAGTATTTTTATTGTTTTAGTTAATTTCTTCTTGTAATAGTTTAGATTTACTTAATAGAATTTTTATTTTGTGATTCCCATTGTGTCTATTTTCTATCTCTTGTGTTTATACTCTAAATCCATGGCTTTTCTCATTGCCCCTATAATTAGAATTGATTCTATTGTAATGGGTAGTAAGTAGATTTTATCTAGGACAATGGGTTGAACCCCATTGGATTATGGCTATGTGATGGATGAACATTTGATTAAATTGCTGGGTTAATTGTGGAATTGGGGTATATTGGAATGCCAATTATCATCGTAAATTCGACCCCCTCCCTGTTGGGCGATTGGATTGGCCACTGGTGAGAGTCAAGACCGATCCGAGTTTCGATCCCTACGGCGATTCATACTATCATTGTGGCCGGCGAGAGTCGTGCACCAATTAGGGTCCTTCTAATATATGTCCAATCTCCGAACGCCATTGTGGTCGGGAAAAGATTGGGGACATTTGTCGAGTATAATGTGCATGACGTATACCGATGACCGGCGATAGTCGGCATCAGTATAGGATAGGATATGCATATCATATTATCGTGAGAGCAGGGGGGTAGGAGTAAACATAGGGGACTATCCTATCATGCACCACGAGAGTGGGGGGTATGAGAGTGCCCTTAGGTTAGACGACCTCTCCTGAGTCCCATTGAACCCAACAATCGGTCATCTATTAATCCAACTGCAATCTTAGTTCAATAGTGGGGATACCCTAAGACCTAGTGCTTTTATCTCCTGATTTCACCTTTTCATTCTCTCTTCGATCACCATTCGATAGAGTAGCTTTCGAACGAAGAACAAAAAAACAGTACTCAACGAATGCCTCCCTTTATTCGAACCGTTAGCGCTACACGACACTGTGCGCTTGTGGTATAAATATTATTAGCTTCTCTAGAGCAGACAACGGTGCCAAAAATCTTATTCGCTTTCGCAAAGCTAATAATATTTATACCGCAAGCGCACAGTGTCGTGTACCGCTAACAGGTCGAACACATGGATGCATTCATTGAGTACCAATTTTTTGTCCTTCGTTCGAAAGATATGCTATCGAATGGTGGTCGAAGAGACAATAAAAAGTTGAAATCAGGAGATAAAAGTTCTATGGCTTAAGGTATCCCTGCCAATGAACTATGATTGAGGTTGGATTAATAGATACCGATTGTTGGGTTCATTGGGACGTGGGAGAGGTCGTCTAACCTAAGGGCATTCTCCTACCCCCTGCCACTCTCGTGGTGCATAATAGGATAGTCCGTTATGTTATCTCCTACTCCCCGCTATCGCGATACTATGCTAGGCTTATCCTAACCAATACCGATGTCGACTCTCACCAGTCATCGATATACATCAGGCACATTATGCTCGACAAATGTCCCCAATCTTCCTCTCGACCAAAGTGGCGCTCAGGGATTAGACCTATATTAGGAGGGCTGTAATCGGTGCTTGAATCTCGACGGTCACACCAATAGTATAAATCGTCGTAGGGATCGAAACCCTGAATTGGTCCCGACTCTCGTCGACGGCCAATCCAATCGCCCAAAAGGGAGGGGGTCGAATCTACGATGATAATTGGAATCCCAATATACCCCAATTCCACAATTAACCCAGCAATTTAGTCAAATGTTCATCCAACCCATAGCTCTAGTCCAAAGGGGTTCAACCAATTGCCCTAGATAAAAACTACTCACTACCCATTACAATAGAATCAATTGTAACCATAGGAGAAATGAGAATGGATTTAGAGTATAAACACAAGAGATGGAAAATAGACAGAATGGGAATCACAAAAGAAAACTTCTATTAAGTAAATCTAAACTATTACAAGAAGAAACTAACTAAAACAATAAAAGTACTGTATTAAAAGCAATAGAAATCCTTACAAAACCTTCAAAACCCCAGAAAATGGCAGAATAAAACTTGAGTTTCGCTCAGGGAAGAAGATGAGCTTTTATGCATGCCCCAGAAAGACCAAAAGACCCCTAACAACTACTCTGACAGTGCCCAGATTCCTGCAGAAACCCTTTTCGAGGTGACCACGTCGAAAATGACGCGGTCATGTCGTCTGTTTGTGTAAATCAGGGTGGGATTTGCTACAGAGACGTGGTCATGTCGCTAGGGACACGGCTGCGTCGAATCCAGCTTCAACGCTTGCGTCATCTTCAAATCGGCCGCATGGAGTGACCGTTTGGTCTTCGACTTCTCAGGATCACGCGGCCGCGTTGTATTCTTCATGCGGCCATGTCGATTGCAAATCTTCAATTCTACTCCTTAACGACGCGACCGTTTGGATATCTTGTGCACAACCACATTGAGTTGAGTTCTGGAGCTTGTTTGATGCGACCATTTGGTTCATCATGGTGCGGCCGTGTGGAATAAAGTTTAGCTCAATTGTGTGTTGTGATCACGCAGCCGTGTCGAATTGACGCGGTCATGTGTATCATAGATCTTCTCTAATATCCCCATTTAGCATATATGAAGCTCCCGACTCTGCTCTTTTTTCCCTTTCACACCTTATTCACACCATATGGTCCCTAATCAGCATGTATTTCCTGTAAGGCATAGAAGGGACCATAAAAGGAAAAGATGAAACAAAACAAGGAAAATGGGGGAAACTAAGAAATAAACGATGTAAAACGTGTATGAAAAGGGTGGAAAATCTATATACAATAAACACTCATCAAAATCCTCCAAGCTAAACTCTTTCTTATCCTCAAGGAAGATAAGAGAGAGCGTAGATTGGAGGTATGCAATCAAACATGCAAATGATGACATGAACTTCGAGAATTTTCAAAAATCGAGTTTATACACGTGGACGAATCGAAAATTTGAATTCATGACACTAAAAATGCTTCAATTTCTTTCCGTCGATGAGAATATAATCCAAGAACGTCGTCTCTAACCCAAACCGTCAAGTAATATTCTAGACGATGGCCACATGCAAATCCTAACACATATTCTCTCACCCGTCCTCAGATCGAAGGAATAGGAATCTAAGCTATGCAATGGTCGAAGAAGAGATAAGTATGGGATAATAGGATATGAATCGATCGAAAAAGTGGCGCTCACAACACATCAAACTTCCTTGAATCTTGAGATTGATAAGTTTTATTCATACTGTCTAATATATATATACACACACACACACACACACACGTATATATACAAATTTTCCTTTTTCTTTTTTCTTTTTGTATATTTTTTTGGGATCTATGATTTGTTTGTGCAATGAGTGTTGGGTCGGTGACTCCTAGATCAGACGACCTTAGGGCACTGAGCCAAGAAGGACCCCTCAGACCTATTTGTTGGATACAACGCGTAGTTGGATACAACGATTGTTGATTTCTTGTTTGCTGATAACAAACCTTCGTGAATATTTTTGATGTGTTTGTTAAGTGTTTTCAGGTGGAAATAAACATGGGGCAATCAATGGCAATGATGTGATTATTAATCAATTGCAATCTGCCAAATTAGGAGTAATGGCAATGACGTAAATTCAAGCAAAAGACGGAGAGATGACTATCTCGTAAATTTCGAGAATTGGACTTGGTCGACATGATGTGGAGTGAAAAGAAATTAAAATTAAAAAGAGATCAAAATCAAGTTCAAATCAATTTGGATTAAGGGGATTTGACTTGGTCAAATTAGATCTCATTTGGATTCAAATTAGATCTCATTTGGATACAAAAGGAGTTCTATTTTGAATAGGATATTGACCAAGTTCATTGGACCAAAGAGATGAGATGAGAGCAAATCAATTTGGAGATATCAAATCAATTTCAAGGAGTTTTGATTCAATTCAATTACTTGGGTCCAAGCACTATAAATATAATCCATATTTCTACAAGGAAAACTCCCCAAGGAGAGAGAGCAAGAAAACAAGGCTGGCCCTAGACTTATTTTCCTTCATCTTGGCCGAATTCTTCTCCTTGGAGATCATCAAATTCGCAGGAAGAAGAAGGTGCTCGACGGACGACGCTGAAAAGTGCATAATTCTCTCCACAGAGCTTGGATCGACGAACCGTTTGCGTCGGGATGATCACAACTCAACGCTCTACATTATGGTGATATTTTTCTGATCTTAATCTCTGTATTAAATCAATGATTTTTATTTTAGTGTGAGTTGTATTCTGAATAGGTTCATAGCTCTCAACATCTTTAAAGAAGAAAAAGCTCCAGGTGCTTCTCCTTGCCGCATGAAAAATCCATCAAGCATCAAAAAGCCAAGGGTACAAGACCACATCATCTTCAATCAACCAAGCAAGGGGATCTACAAAGCACAAGGGAAAAGTTCTACATCAAATTCAAAGCTCTACGACACACTTCAAAGATCTTAGAATTCCTCTCTATAAAAGTAATCAAATTTGTCCTTTATTATTTTTCTATCAAATAGGAAGAGCCCACGATTCCAACGCGTATTTATTCGGATTTTTCTGAGCTCGGGACGATTTACTACATTTTCTGGAAGACGTGCTATCTGATTACTTTACGCACAGACTGCTGTCGATTCTGCAGAACAGAGAATTCATTTATGCACAGACCAGATTCGGGCAGATTTGTGCATCGAATTTTGGAGGGCTATATCCTAGATCCAGACATCGGATTGAGACACCGTTTATGCCAGCGTGAAGCTGACGACGAGCTTATCGAGGGGACTATTCAATCTTAACAAACTGAGCGCTCTAAACTCTTCATCTTATTATTATTGTTGATTGAGTTGATAGATCTTTGTATTATTTTACACTTTTTGTTTTGGGGTTTTGAGCTCTTGATTAGTTGGGGCAAGTCAAGAGAAAGTTTTTACTAGATTTATAGTATTTGACACTTTGGTGAGTGGGGTACAGTACTTGGTGAGCGTAGAGTTGGGGCTCGTTGATCTTTATAGTTTGTATCTTGATACTATTAAATCTAGTATTTGATTTGGGGCTGGAGTAGATCGTTGGGGCGACCGAATCAGAGTAAATCTCTCGTGTATTCTGTGATTGCTCTGTGATTTCTTTACTTACACATTATTTGCTCTGAGAATGATTGTTTGAGTAGGCCATTATTTTTGTATTCGTGAAAATATTTTATAAGCCTATTCCCCCTTCTAGGCTTAGATCTCGATCCAACAAGTGGTATCAAAGCCAGGTTAGAGGATCTAGTCTAGAAAACATGAATACCCTCATAGATAAGGCAGTGATGTCCAAATGGTTTGATAGTTTCAAAAATCTTAATCCTGCAAATATTTCTTCCAATCAGAATATTACTAATTCTGTGTGTTGTTGTCATTGTAAGAAATGTGGACACTATATGAAAAACTACCCAGTAATGAAAATGAAGTCTTTGGAGAAGAATGATAATCCACGTGCAGTCACAAGGGAAACTGATGATGATCTTGATGAGGAGCATGCACTGATGGTTAAATGATTCAAAAAATACATCAAGACTCCTCGGGGAAAAGTAGACATACTAAAAGGTTCAATTGCTCTAATAAGTTTAATCCTGCAAATATTTCATCTTTACAAAATACTACTAAGACTATGCAGTGTTTTCAATGCAGGAAGCATGAACATTTCATAAAGAACTGCCCACAAGGAAAGAACAATTCTGCAGAGAATAAAGGAAAATCTTTGGTAGTGACGTGGGATGACGATATCAAGGATAAGACTCCTGAGGAGACTCCACAGTCCTCTCTCTGCTTAATGGGAGATCTCAATAAGGTAAAATCTTCCTCTAAGAATGAAATTATGAATATGTAGGAAAACATGCGCTATGAAATTGATGATTTAGAATTTGCTGTGAAATCCTTGAGAGATGCTAATTTTGAATTGCAGCAAGATGATTATAAAATGTCACTAGATGTTTGTCACGCCCCGCTTCCCAAAACTACGGAGGCGAAGCGTGACTAAGGCCCGCTTAGGCCGGAGCTGTGAAGCTCGGACCCAATAAGCGTCTGTGTGGTACTCCAAGACGAAGGAACAGGTCCCTGCAGGTTAGTACGGAACAACAAAAGTACTAAAAGGAAACATTCATTTTATTCCAAAATATTCATCCAGAGTACTGAGAGTCTAACAAAAGCCTGACACGGCAACAACAACTGAAAGGTAACCTACTGGTGCAAGCACCCAACCTAGACAGAACGTAAACGGTGCTACGCACCCAACTAAACTGCAGTGAGACCTCTGGATCGGCAACGCGAAGACCTCTAGCTCTGGTCCTCCTCGGGCATGTACTCAGGATCGATGTCCTCCAGCTCTACGTCCTCTGGTAGCTCCGCCTCGTCAACGTACTCTGGCTCCACACCTGACGTACATCACCCAAAAGAAAGGAACTGTACGTCAGGTAAAGTCTACATAAAGGGTTAGACTCTACTGAAAGAGTACCGAACTATTAAACAACAGTTTACTGGTTGATTAGCATGCTGAGGTTATAACAGAGTATGAAAAGAAAGTAAACGCAGCAGGAAAGTAAAGCGTAGCAAGCAGTAGTCGTAGTGTGTGCTACCGACTACGGGACTAACCTAAACGGGTCGTGACAAGACGTGACAAGACAAGCAAGACAGGACAGGACAAGACAAGACTAGACAAGTGTGACTCGAAGGGTTCATGCCTTACGGTTCGAGGGGGATCAGACCCTCTTCCCATGCGCCCGCTCAACCCTACCCCAACCCAAGTGCACAAGACAAGTCCGTACAAGGGATCACTCACTCTAGCTTGGTGAGTGCCCTATTGCACGCAGGTTGTGTATCCGTACAAGAGATCACTCTCTCTAGCTTGGAGAGTGCCCTATTGCCCGTAGGCTGTGTATCTGTACAAGGGATCACCCACTCACTGGTGAGTGCCCTATTGCCCGTAGGTTGTGCAAAACAAGACACGACATGACATGACATGGATGGTTCTTCTAGGGGGTCCACACGCACACACACACACACACAAGATAACCCTACGGTGTCAAAAGTTGTTGTTGAGCTTAGAATTCGTCGTCAAGTCTAAGCCGTCAAGGGGTGTCCCAGACGCTATCATTTCACGTCCGGTTCACTTTGTTCACAGTTTAATAGTTCTAGCAATCTAAGGCCTAGGCACGGCCAAAAGTGCAAGTGAGTACACTTGCCTGCTGTGGCGAGTGTGACGTCCGTTCGAAGCGTCCCGTCCAAGCGTCGCGTCTGCAGTAGTCAGTCTGAAACAGGGTCACGACGATGGTGTCAGGTCGCGTTTTTCAATAATTCCTATTAGGGTTTATTTCTAGATTGGCGGGACTACCATATTCGTCAAAAGTCACATTTTGGTGTTTCGTTCAACCTAGATCGACTTCTACCCTATGTGCACAGAAAAGTTGTCCGATTGTCGATCTTTCTATGGTGGCAATCATTTTACAAGCGCTGAAAGTAAACTTAGTTATAATTGTCAAATTTTTAGTTTAGGGTTTGATTGATCTACAGTGGGGGTTCGCTACGAGTTAGGGGGGCCAACCTCTCCGGTGTTTGACGTAGAATGGAAGTATGGTATGAACGGTGGGATCTCCTCGTCGTCTACGGCATCTCGGTTACGGGTAGCGTAGCCAGACATGTCCTGGCAGCGAACCGGAAGTGCGGGCAGCGTGCGGTGATTGCAGACAGCGAAGGCGAGCCCGGTAGCGGTCCGTAGGAGGTGTAGGCGGCATCGAGGAGCCGCGGAACAGTGAGCAAAGGGGAAACAGCGGCCACTGAGCCAAAACAGCGAACCAAAGAGGGTCAACGGCGATGGGGGACGCCGTTCAGGGTGTCGCTGCGCCAAGCGTCGCTGGCGGGGAGAGCGAAACAGCAGACGGGCTGTTCTAGCGGCTGTCGACGCGTCGGAGGGCAAAACAGCCGCTGTCGAGGCTGCTGTAAGCGACGCCGGCGATGTATGCTGGCAAGACAGCGTCGGGGGGCTCCGGGGGATCGTCGGCGAGCTATGCGGTGATTAGATACGACGACGGCGGCAGACAATAGCACAGCCGCGGGATGTGCTTGCTGCTGCGACGAAAAGTGGCCGCCGGCGGGTCAGCGAACGGCGAGGCGGCCTAGGGGGTCAACGGCGGCTTACGGAGGCGTCGGGGTGCTCCGCGGCGGTGTGGCGTCGGAAAACAGCAGCAGCGGCGATTTGCTGCTGCTGTCGCTGCTGTGCATGGAGCCGTCGACGGTGGCCAGTAACGGCGGCGGGGCGGCGCTTGGGGAGGAGAACGACGTCGATCGGAGCGAGGGCGCCGCCGGCGAGGAGTTGAAGTGAGAGGGAGAGGGTTACGAGCAGGAGGGAGATGGTTGCGAGAACTCGGGCTTTTCATTTTTGATGGTGGCTGAAAAACAATTGTTTAACCTAGTTCTTTTGATCACGTGAGTGGGTAGGGTTGATTTATAAAATGATTTATTTGCTATGTAGCTATGTGGTTTTCTATTATTGTGGGGGGAGAGAGAGATAGGGGGAGTGCAAACTGTAGAAAAGATGGGTACAATCAGAGAACAGAATATTAACCCTCATTGATACGTATGAGATAAATTAGGGTCTAATTAAAACTGATCATCAATTTGAAATTCGAATTGGTTAAGGCAAATCAACGGTTGGGATTTAATTAGGGGATAATTAAGTTTTACTACGGGCATCGGAAAAATAATCCGAAAATACCGGGACGATTGTGGAGACGAGACGCATGGGGCTACGGAGTCTGCTCGTGCGTTACGCCTACTAAGAGTTTACGTAAAATCGGGAACTGCGTTTTGAGATAAAAGACTAAAACGCCCCTACCATTCCAAGTCGTTTAGCGAGAAAATGAGCCGTGAAATGATGTTCCCAAAAATTACAATAAAACTTTACACTCTCATACGGTCACAATGACATATCACATCGCATATACCGGAATCCAGAAAAACCAAATAAAATACGTGCACGATAAGGGACATGCACGCAGAAAATCCATAAGGTCGGAAAGCGATCGTTACATTCTACCCCACTAAAATAAAGATTACGTCCTCGGAATCAACAACACTAATCAGCAAACAAAAAGGGAAACCGCTCTCTCATCTCCTCCTCGTGCTCCCAAGTGGACTCTCCAGATGATCCGTGACGCCACATCACTCTCACCAGGTCGACTACTTTATTCCTCAATTGCTTCCGTCGACGGTCCAAAATCTGCACAGGCTGCTGGTCATATATCAGATCCGGACGGACCGTAATCTTCGAGAAATCCACAGTGTGCGACGGATCCCTGACGTACCGACGTAGCTGAGATACGTGGAATACGTCGTGAACTCCCTCCAATGATGGTGGCAGAGCAAGGCGATAGGCCACTGCTCCTGCGCACTCCAGCACATCGAATGGTCCAATATACCTCGGACTCAACTTTCCCTTCTTCCCAAAACGAATGACTCCGTGGTTCGGAGAAATCTTCAGGAAGACGTGATCTCCTTGCTGAAACTCCAAAGGTCTCCTCTTGGCATCTGCCCAATGCTTGAAGCGGTCCTGCGTAACTCTAAGCTTCTCCCTGATGTCTCTCACGACATCCACAGCTTCCATTATCATCTCTGGACCCAACAGCTCCCGATCACTGATGTCATCCCAGCTCAGTGGCGACCGACATTTTCTTCCATATAAGGCACTAAACGGTGCCATGCCAATGCTCGCCTGGTAGCTATTGTTATACGAAAACTCCACCAAGTGAAGATGGTCCTCCCAAGATCCCTTCAAATCGAGCGTACAAGCTCACATCATATCCTCCAGAATCTGAATAGTCATCTCGGACTGGCCATCGGTCTGCAGGTGGTACGCTGTGTTAAAACTCAGACTCGTCCCCAAATTCTCCTACAGACTTCTCCAGAACTGAGATGTGAACCTCGAGTCTCTGTCAGACACGATGCTCACGGGGACTCCGTGTAAGCGTACGATCTCCTGCATATACACGGTCTACGTCACAACCATCTCAAAGAGGAAAATTTTAAAAGAGGAGTAAAAATGAAATTTTACCTCTAGATATTTCCTCGCCAAGACTTCCGTAGACTGACCCACTCGGAACGGAATGAAATGCGCAGACTTAGTTAATCGATCAATGATCACCCAGACTGCGTCGTTCTGCTTCAGGCTCCGAGGTAAACCAGTCACGAAATCCATCGTGATATGTTGCCACTTCCACTCTGGAATGGGAAGCAGTTGTAGAAAACCAGCCATACGATGGTGCTCAGCCTTCACCTGTTGGCATATTAAACACTTGGCAACGCTTCGTGCCACACTCCTCTTCATGCCAATCAACCAGTAATTCAGACGGAGGTCCTTATACATCTTGGTGCCTCCAGGATGTATATAATATGGCGAGCTATAAGCCTCGCTTAAAAGATCCTCACGAACATCACCTGTAGGTATGCAGAGCCTACTGCTGTACCGCAGCGAACCATCCTCATGAATCACGAACTCCGTCTATAGTCCAACTTCAACCTGCTTCCTGATCCTCTGCAGTTTCGGATCTCCTGCCTGTGCTGCCTTGATCTGATCCACGATCGTGGACTGAATTTACAAATTCATGAATGAAAGAACCACACCAGGTAGGACAACTTCTAAATCCATCTCTCTCAGCTCCTGTTGTATCCTCCAGTCGGTAGTATGCATCATCGCAGTAGGAAGTCTACTCAATGCATCAGGCACTACATTCACCTTCCCTGGGTGATACTGCAGGTCTATCTTGTAGTTAGCCATAAGCTCCAACCATCGTCTCTGACGCATGTTGAGCTCTTTCTGTGTAAAGATATACTTTAAGCTCTTGTGATCGGTGAAAATCGTCATGCTCTCACTTAGCAAGAAGTGCCTTCAGAGCTTCAGTGCGAAAATTACTGCTGCCAGCTCCAGATCGTGCGTCGGGTAATTCTTTTCATGAGTCCTCAACTGACGAGAAGCATACGCGACCACGTGGCCATGCTGATGTAAAACGCATCCAAGGCCCTTCCCTGATGCATCACAATATACTTCGAAGCCTCCGCTCCTATCCGATACTGCCAAAACCGGTGCTGTGGTCAACCTCGCCTTCAAGATACTGAAGGCCTCCTCACAAGCATCTGACCAATGGAACTCCACATCCTTCCTCGGCAGCTTCGTCATCGGCTCTGCGATCTTCGAGAAATCCTTGATGAACCGCCGATAATAGCCTGCTAAACCAAGGAAGCTCCTGATATCTGTCGCTGACTGCGGAGTCGGCCACTCTCTGACTGCTCTGACCTTCTCCCATATAGCTTATGTCGCCTCAGCATCTCCAGCACTGTCCTCAGATGGCAGCTGTGCTCCTCCTCAGACTTCGAGTAAATAAGAATGTCATCTATAAAGATAACGACAAACTTATCCAGGAAGTCGTAGAAAATTAAGTTCATCAAATTCATGAACACAGCTGGAGCATTGGTCACGCCGAAAGGCATAACCACGAACTCATAATGTCCGTACTTCGTCCGAAAGGCTGTCTTCGGAATATCATCATTCTTCACCTTCAGCTGATGGTATCCACTCCTCAAGTCTAACTTCGAGAAAACTCTCGAATGCTCCCAGCTGGTCAAAGATGTCATCGATATGCGGCAGTGGATACTTATTCTTCACCGTGACAGCATTCAGTCCTCGATAGTCCATGCACATCCTGCGGGACCCATCATTCTTCTTCACAAGCAAGACTGGTGCACCCCATGGTGACACACTAGGGTGGATGAAACCCTTCTGCAGCAACTCATCTAATTGCTTCCGCAGCTCCTCAAGCTCAGCGGGAGCCATCCGGTATGACGCCTTCGATATGGGTTGCGCTCCTGGCATAAGATCAGTACCAAATTCTAAGGCTCGGTCGGATGGCAGACCCGAGATATCCTCCGGGAAGACATCATCGAAGTCTCTGACGACTGCTGGTCGCTCGATCTCCATATGCATAGCTGCTATAATCGGCACTTTCGGCTTGGCCCGAAAGCTGATGGGCCCAAGCGACTCTTCTCTGCTACGGAACTCGAACTCTGGATGGCCTGGAATCCTGAATACCACCCTCTTGCTGTGCCATTCGATCGACGCGTGGAAATCTCCCAACCAATCGATGCCAAGAACGACATCGAAATGCGACAGGTCATGGACAATGAAGTCTGCAAAAAGTTCGTGTCCACATACCACCAATGGAACCGATCGACAACCCAAGTTCACAGTCACCACTCCGTTCCCTGTGGTGATGTCCCAACACTTAGGAAGTGTGTCGGTGGGAATGTAGTGCCTTGTTACAAATCTCTGGGATAAGATACACATGAATGCACCGGAGTCGAACAAGGCCAAGGCTGGGTGAGAGGACACTAGGATGGTGCCTAAGATATAAAGGGACTAAGGTCAAACAACGCTATTCTAGCAAGCAAGGCAAACAAACCAATGCTAACAATAAGATCTAAATTATGAAATTAAAGACTAGGTCCGAAGTAATACCTGTAATAACTCCATCCAGGTCCTCAGTCTCAACAGCTGTCATGGTGTAAGCCGACCTCTGGGGTTGCACTGCCCGCTGAAACATCTGCCTCTGTGGCGCCAAGGGTGGTCCATGTACAGCAGCTCCTCTCTGAACCGGGGCAGGCGCTCTACTCTGTAGCGGGGCTGGTGCTCCGACTATGGCATGACGCGCTCTCGGACAATCCTTAGCTGCGTGTGAAGCATCTCCACACACCAAGCACAATCCCATCTTCCTCCTACAATTGGCTTGAACATGACCTGGCTTGCCGCAGAAGTGGCATGGCCCATTGTTCTGACTCTGCATGGGTGCTCCAGGCCTCTTGAAAGGCACTGTCTGAACTGGTGTCATCGCCGGCCTAGCAGGTGGTCGGTACTGCTCCATGGGACGCTTCCCTCTATCAGCTGGAGGGTCAGGTAAACGCGATATGGTCGCATGGTTCCTCGCGGTATTCAGCACCGCTCCCATGGTCGAGAAATCTGCCGAAGACATAGAAGCCTAAATCTTCGGACGCAGTCCTTAACGAAACCGATCAGCTTGTTTCTCCCCCTTCCTCACCATATGTGGGGCAAAACGACTCAGCATCTCGAACTCCACCTCCTACTCAACGACGGTCATATCCCCCTGCTTCAGATCTACAAATCCGCTCAACAGCTCCCTCTTTGCAGCCTTGGGAAAATAGTTCTCCTTAAACATCGATCTAAAAGTCCTCCACTCCACTGGCTTCTACAGGCGCCTCTTCTCAATGCGCCACCAGTTCCTAGCATTCTCAGTCAGCTCCATCTTCGCTATCTCAACTCGGGTGTCATCAGGAATCTTCGCAGCAATCAGCTTCTCCTCAGTACTCAAAATCCACTCATCAGCACCCAACAGTCCTTCCTTCCCAGAAAATGTCTTCGGTTGAAGCTCATTGAACTGCTTCACTCCCGGAGCAGCTCGAGGGGCAGGCGGAGGTGGTGGTGGTGCAACTGGAGGAGCCTGGGCAGCACGGTGGGACTGCTCAACCAACTGATGTTGTACGTCCAGCATCTCCCTCATCACGCCCAGAAACTGGCGGAACTCTCCGCCCTGGTCTTCCGGAACTCCATCGCTTGAGCTCCCAGATCGGGTGACACGTCGTCCTGCAATCCTATTGACAGAAAGACATAAATTAGACGTGTACAATTTTCTGGATGATAATAAAAATGAAAGTCAATACTTATATTGTTCCGTACTGGCAGAAAGGATGGGACCTGCATGGGCCACCACTAAAACCTTTCACGCCCCGCTTCCCAAAACTACGGAGGCAAAGCGTGACTAAGGCCCGCTTAGGCCGGAGCTGTGAAGCTCGGACCCAATAAGCGTCTGTGTGGTACTCCAAGACGAAGGAACATGTCCCTGCAGGTTAGTACGGAACAACAAAAGTACTAAAAGGAAACATTCATTTTATTCCAAAATATTCATCCAGAGTACTGAGAGTCTAACAAAAGCCCGACACGGTAGCAACAACTGAAAGGTAACCTACTAGTGCAAGCACCCAACCTAGACAGAAAGTAAACGGTGCTACTCACCCAACTAAACTGCAGTGAGACCTCTGGATCGACAACGTGAAGACCTCTAGCTCTGGTCCTCCTCAGGCACGTACTCAGGATCGACGTCCTCTGGCTCTACGTCCTCTGGTAGCTCCGCCTCGTCAACGTACTCTGGCTCCACACCTGACGTACAACACCTAAAAGAAAGGAACTGTACGTCAGGTAAAGTCTACAAAAAGGGTTAGACTCTACTGAAAGAGTACCGAACTATTAAACAATAGTTTACTGGTTGATTAGCATGCTGAGGTTATAACAGAGTATCAAAAGAAAGTAAACGCAGCATGAAAGTAAAGCGTAGCAAGTAGTAGTCGTAGCGTGTGCTACTGACTACGGGACTAACCTAAACGGGCATTGACAAGACGTGACAAGACAAGCAAGACAGGACAGGACAAGACAAGACTAGAAAAGTGTGACTCAATGGGTTCACACCTTACGGTTCGAGGGGGATCAGACCCTCTCCCCGTGCGCACGCTCAACCCTACCCCAGCCCAAGTGCACAAGACAAGTCCGTACAAGGGATCACTCACTCTAGCTTGGTGAGTGCCCTATTGCACGCAGGCTGTGTATTCGTACAAGGGATCACTCTCTTTAGCTTGGAGAGTGCCATATTGCCCGTAGGCTGTGTATCCGTACAAGGGATCACCCACACACTGGTGAGTGCCCTATTGCCTGCAGGCTATGCAAAACAAGACACGACGTGACATGACAGGGATGGTTTTTCTAGGGCGTCCATACGCACACACACACAAGATAACCCTACGGTGTCAAAAGTTGTTGTTGAGCTTAGACTTCGTCGTCAAGTCTAAGCCGTCAAGGGGTGTCCCAGACGTTATCATTTCATGTCCGGTTCACTTTGTTCACAGTTTAATAGTTCTAGCAGTCTAAGGCCTAGGCACGACCAAAAGTGCAAGTGAGTACACTTGCCTGCGGTGGAGAGTGTGACGTCCGTTCGAAGCATCCCGTCCAAGCATCGCGTCCGTGGTAGTCTGTCTGAAACAGGGTCACGGCGACGGTGTCAGGTCGCGTTTTTCAATAAGTCCTATTAGGGTTTGTTTCTAGATTGGCAGGACTACCCTATTCATCAAAAGTCACATTTTGGTGTTTCGTTCAACCTAGATCGACTTCTACCCTATGTGCACAGAAAAGTTGTCCGATTGTCGATCTTTCTACGGTGGCAATCATTTTACAGGCGCTGAAAGTAAACTTAGTTATAGTTGTCAAATTTTTAGTTTCGGGTTTGATTGATCTACGGTGTGGGTTCGCTACGAGTTAGGGGGACCAACCTCTCCGGTGTTTGATGTAGAACGGAAGTATGGTATGAACGGTGGGATCTCCTCGTCGTCTACGGTGTCTCGGCTATGGGTAGCGTAGCCAGACACGTCCTGGCTACGAACCGGAAGTGCGGGCAGCCTGCGGGGATTACGGACAGTGAAGACGAGCCCGGTAGCGGTCCGTAGGAGGTGTATGCGGCATCGAGGAGCCGCGGAACAACGAGCAAAGGGGAAACAGTGGCCACTGAGCCAAAACAGCGAACCAAAGAGGGTCAACGGCGATGGGGGATGCCATTCAGGGTTTCGCTGCGCCAAGCGTCGCTGGCAGGGAGAGCGAAACAGCCGACAGGCTGTTCTAGCGGCTGTCGACGCGTCGGAGGGCAAAACAGCCGCTGTCGAGGCTGCTGCAAGCGACGCCGGCGATGTATGCTGGCAAGACGGCGTTGGGGGGCTCTGGGGGATCACCGGCGAGCTGTGCAGCGATTAGATACGGCGGCGGTGGCGGAAAATAGCACAGTTACGGACTGTGCTGCTGCGGCGAAAAGTGGCCACCGGCGGGTCAGCGAACGGCGAGGCGGCCTAGGGGGTCGACGGCGGCTTGCGGAGGCGTCGGGGGTGCTCCGCGGTGGTGTGGCGTCGGAAAACAGCAACAACGACGATCTGCTGCTGCTGTCACTGCTGTGCAAGGAGCCGCCGATGGTGGCCAGTAACGGCGGCGGCGGGGCGGCGCTTGGGGAGGAGAACAACGGCGACCGGAGCTAGGGCGGCACCGGCGAGGGGTTGAAGTGAGAGGGAGAGGGTTGCGAGCAGGAGGGAGATGGTTGCGAGAACTCGGGCTTCGTTTTTGATGGCGGTTGAAAAAAAATTGTTTAACCTAGTTCTCTTGATCACGTGAGTGGGTAGGGTTGATTTATAAAATGATTTATTTGCTATGTAGCTATGTGGTTTTCTATTATTGTGGGGAGGGGGGAGATAGGGGGAGTGCAAACTGTAGAAAAGATGGGTACAATCAAAGAACAGAATATTAACCCAATTTGATACGTATGAGATAAATCAGGGTCTAATTAAAACAGATCATCAATTTGAAATTCAATTTGGTTAAGGCAAATCAACTGTTGGGATTAATTAAGGGATAAGTTTTACTACGGTCATCGGAAAAATAATCCGAAAATACCGGAACGATCGTGGAGACGAGACGCACGGGGCTACGGAGTCTGATCGTGCATTACGCCTACCAAGAATTTACGTAAAATCGGAAACTGCGTTTTAAGATAAAAGACTAAAACGCCCCTACCATTCCAAGTCGTTTTGCGAGAAAACGAGCCGCGAAATGACATTCCCAAAAATTACAATAAAATTCTACACTCTCATACGGTCACAACGGCATATCACATCGCATATACCGGAATCCAAAAAAACCAAATAAAATACGTGCACGATAAGGCACGTGCACGCAGAAAATCCATAAGGTTGGAAAGCGATCGTTACAATGTTGAAAAATTAAAAGATAAAAATGATGCATTTAGAGCTACCATTGTGAAAATGAAAAAGGAAAAATCTAGTGTGCATGAAAAGGTAGAGTGTAAAACATGTCCTACACTTGTGACTGAAAATAAAACTTGTAAATAAAACTTAATTAAGCTAAAAGCTGAAAAGGAAGAACTAAAATAAAAAGATGGCCATGGAAGAATATGAGAATAAAGAGCTTAAAGAAAAATTTAGTAAGAGTGTGATTGAAAATAAAAATCTTGAAGGAAAATCAGTTGAGATAGAAAAGAAAGTTGAAAATTTGAGAATGAACAAGGAGGAGAATAAAAAGACATTTATTAGTAAATGTACTTTGATTGTGAACGAAAATCTTTATTTGAAATCCAAAGTCACGGATCTAGAATTGACCATAAAGAAATTTGGTATGGGAAAACAATCCTTTGATATCATTCTTGGAAATCAACTGTATGGAAATAATAGGTGAGGACTTGTATAGGGTTTGAAATACGTTGAAAATCCTAAAAATAAGAAAGTTCACAATGAGCCAATGAAAGTTAGAAATATTTATGCAAAGTGCTTTACATGTGGATGTGTTGGTCTACTTCTCATCATTGCATATATAGGAACCAAAATATGAAGTTCAAACAAATATGGGTTCCTAAAGATACTGTGAATAATTGTTTAAATAGGAGCACAGAAATAAAGTATAAAGAAGTATGGGTTCCTAAAGATTTTGCTACTAACACCAATGGACCCTGTAGGATTCCAAGGTCACACATAATATCTTCCGTGTAGGTAAGATGGAGGGAAAAGGAACTATGGATTGGACATCGCATTTTATAAAAGTTCCTTAGCCAAACGACAATGTGAAGGTATGATTTCTTGTTTGAGCTCACTGCATAGCTTCATAGGATTTTTGGTGTGTTTGCATTTTTTTCTTCGTGTGATATTTTTTGTTGTTGGGTGTAATGTCTTTTTTGGAGTGTTTTTTGGTGTGGTTTTCATTTTTTGTGTGATAAAATTTTTGAAAACCATAAAAGTTTGAAAAATTGAATATAAAAAAAGAGAAAGGTGGAAAATGTATAAATGTTGAGCTTATTGTATATTTCTCTGTCGATTATTAAAATTGCTCTTTTGAACGATATTCATATCCATGTAGAAATCTTGTATTATTGTCATGACTATAATTACATATTAGAATTTCTAAATGACCATGACATGTTCAATAAATTGAATAACTTGATTTCTACACCTTCACCCTACACTTTCATAAGATTAATTGTTATTGCACATATGGAATTGTTTTCATGAAATTTGGAAAAGTGTTTGTCGGTGGATGAATTAAAAATATTAAAAACATATTATTCTACTGGATAATAAGTATCTTGATGTGGATAAAAATTAGAGCTCAAGAAAAGAAAAGAATAAACAATGGAAGAATAGTGCAAATAATACAAAAGAAAAGAAAAAGAGCTCCGTATGAAAAATGGTGGAGAACCCGGTCAACGTGGTCGAGGGGCCCGCTTCGGGTCCCTCGGGGGCATCGAATCGGTGCAGAAGGGGCGAGGGGTAGCCTCGGCCCTGGTTGAGACGCTCGGCCTCGGACAGGAGTGCTCGGCCTCGGCTGGAAGGGGGACGAGGGGTAGCCTCAGTCGCCTGGGTAGATGCACGACCGACGGGTGGCGTGGGTGAGTCTCGGACTCGATTAGGATGCTCGGCCTCGGTAGGACGTGCTCGGCCACGACCGGCTGAAGGTGAGGGGAAGCCTCACTGTCCGGTTGATCGAGTGGTCGGAGAGGGGCGAGGGGTAGCCTCGGCCCGTTGATCTGTTGTCCACCTGCGCAGACGAGAACGCTCGTCAGGGGGCCGGACCTTGGTTCCGGCCAAATCCCCTCCGATGCCTAAGTCAGATAGAGATCTGAGAAAGGAGGCCCGGCGGAGACGGTCCGACTCGTGAGGAGATCGTAACGGCGTCTCTCGGCGCGAGCGGGGGAGGAAGGAGATGAATTGGGGGAACGAGGTCGTTGATGGAGTACCTTAGGTTTTGTTACCTGAGATGTGGTCCCTTTCTTTGTCGTCTTCCTGGCCCTTTTGTAGAGCTCCCGCGTGATTGCCCCTGACCCACGTCCCACGTCCACCATTGATCGTGCCCCATCAGTCCCCCCTCGCCGCCGCTCTCTCCGCCATGCCAGCACCTCCCCATTATCGCTATTTAGTGGTAGCGCGTCCGGGGGATTGGTTTTCGCAGGAGTGGGCGAGCGACCAACGGGTTATTGAGGCTGGGTCGGATCGACGTTCGAGAAGGTCCCTTGTAGGGCCTTTGTCGAATGGGCTTTGAGGACGCAGATGGGATTTTGACCAGTAGTCGGGCTCCTGGGCTCGCTCTTTACGGGTCTCGGTCAAATAGGCGTAACAATTGCCCCCATCGGTCGGGTTGATCGGCCTCGGCCGGTTCGGCTCGGCCGATGTGACCTCTGCCGTTTTTGATGAGCTCGCCAGTCGATGCCGAATCATTTATTAGTCGTCATCATGAGTTGGCCCATTCGATACTTTTAAGGCGCGGGTCCCGAAGCGTCGTCGGCCTTCAGATGCTGCCACGTGTAGCGGCAAGCTTATCCCCGCCGCTCGCGGAGTCGCCTTAAGTTCGAGAAGCCGAAGGGTTCGTGAGCCGCCATTGGTGGGGTCGATCAGCCTCGGCTCGCTCAGATCGCCTGTTATGTCTCCTGGGATTCCGAGCGGCGCTTCAATCGAGGCGAGGCCATAAATGCAGGTCATGATGAGGCAGATCGATTGGACTTCGACTGGCGCCAATTTCGGAATGCCGCCGACTCTTCGAGCCTCGCCACGCGTTCTTGTCAGGCGCTTCGAATTCTCCCCTGGCATATAAGATCCCCAGTTGTGTTGATCTCCACTTCTCCTTTGCTCCTCCCGGTATTCAAAGCCTTCAGCAACTCGGAGTTCCCCGTCGCCTTCGCTTCTTTGCCCTCTCCAAACTAGTTGAAAATAGGTAATTCCTCTCTTGCTTTCATCCTATGGCTGCTCTTAGGATATGCGGTTTTGGCTGGAGGACGAGGGGTCCTCCGGAGTCCGGGCGGGGCGAACCCCGGCTAGGGGAGTCTGGTTCCCCCGCCGGGAGTCGTTCTCTTCAAGATAAGGGGAAGGGGAAACTTTTTCCAGACTACGCTCGTGACGATGTTGCGTCAGCTGCCGTGCGGCTTAATGTGCCCCTGGTTGTCCTCCGTACGCCATCGAGGACCCCTCCTTTGGTGGCCGCGGAGATCCGGGAGAGATATCTCTGCTTCCCATACGAGGTTCGGGTTCCATTTGTCGACGAGCGGATTTGCCTTCCGAGGAGCAATGAGGTCGGCGTCTACGTCGAGATGTTCCGCCTGGGTCTTCGCTTCCCGCTCCATCCCTTCTTCATCCAGGTCATGGAACATTTCACAGTGTCCCTGTGTCAGTTCACCCCGTGTTCGATCGCGGTACTGACGGGCTTCGTAACGCTCTGCTGTTCCCGTGGTCTGGAGCCGACTCTCCCCCTTTCTTCCACTTTTACCAGGTCCAGACGGTCGGTCCGGGGTCATGGCTGCTACTCCGAGCTCGTTCGAGGAGGGAATGCCTGATCGGGTTACCCCGCTGGTCAGGGGATTGGGACTCAGATTATGTTTTCGTGGTCTTCTTGGGGGAGGCCCAGATTCTAACAAGCTGGGGCAGTTCTGTCCATCCTCGCCCGTCGTTAGTTCTCTCAGACGCTGACCGGACGGCTGCTGCGCTTCTGTTGGCTCTTCCTTTGGAAACGAAGTCCCTCTGGTCTTTGTTGGATGACCTACTCCTGAAGGCCGTCTTGTGGTCTCCGGGTAGGTCGCTTTTTCATCCCCGGATCGCCCTATGACTCATCCTGATTTCGGTCTCCTTTGCAGGGATGGCTGGCCGCGAATTCGTCCGTGACGTCGATGAGCTGATCCGTCGTGGAGCCTCTCGGAGCCGAGGTAGTACCTCTGGAAGGGCGCCTTGGAGGACCGTTGAGGAGGAAGTGCGCCGAGCCGAGCCTTCTGTGGGTAAGGTGGTGGCCGCGCCTCCCGCCTCTTCTTCTGGCGATCCCCTTCCGGGGGGGTGAGGATGGTGCGAGGCGGAAGCGTTCCCCTCCGGCGCCTTCGGAGCCCCACGGTGGAAAGAAGAGGAAGGAGGACGTGGATCCCTCCGGTCCGGGAAGTTCCGCGCTTCCCATGGCGTCTGCCGGGGATCCTTCGATAGCTTTGCCAGCCACTCCCCTCGCAGCGTCTTCGCCCGTATCACCAGGGGTCAGGGCCTTGTTGGCGAGCGACTTGGCTTCGATCGTCGTCCCTGGGAGTTCGATGTTTGTTGACCGAGCCCTGGCCCAGCAGGTTGCCGAGGTCTTCGTCCCTCCCCGGGACCGCAGCCTCCTCAAGAAGATCCCGGCCGACAAGATGTCGGATTCCTTGGTCTGGATCCTTCAACAGGTTCGGTTATCTTGCTATCCTCTCTTTCTCTTTATTCTCTTCTTAGCCCATGTCTCGTCTTTTCAGGGTTCAGCGCTTGCTGTGGAGTTGCAGTGTCGAGCCGTCCGCTTGAGGGAGCTGGAGGAGTCCTCCATGAGGGCTCAGGAGCGGGCCGGGGCGGCTGAGGTGGCTATGACGGAGGCCCAGATGGAGTCTCGGCGTCTCAACCTCCGTGTGGCCGAGTTGGAGGGACGAGTGGGTGACCTCCAGGGAAAGCTGGAGGATGCTCATCAGTCGGCTGAGGAAGTGGCGGAGTCGTTCCGCCTGGAGAGGGAGGAGCTTCAGAGGGAACTGTCAGATCGGCACCAGGTGGTGCGGCTTGCAGAGGAGGTGGAGAAGGGCGTCGTCGAGACCCTGGGGAAGAGGATCTTCGAGGTTCTCAGGGGGGCTTTCGGTAAGTATGAAGACCTCATCGCCCCTCGGATCGTCGAAGTCGTCCAGTCTTCTTTCCGGGAATGTGCGGAGCGTGTTCGGCAAGCCCCACCGCCGGTCGATCCCCCTCGCTCCGAGCAGGGCGAAGTGCCCGTGGATGTGTCCTCCCGAGCTCGATCTCCCTAAGCCGTCCCTCCCGGCCTTATCCTCAAATTTTTAAGCATTCGCTTCGCTTTGGGCCAGTCTACTTGAAATGGATCCCTGGCCCCCGCGATCTCCTTCGGCTTCGTTATCGGCTCCATGGCCAATAATTGCTGGTTGCATGGCTGCTAGCTTGGGCAACCTACTTCGGGTTTTTTGTCAACCAATTTTGCTATGTCGGTGTCGATCTAGCTTCTGTTGGTGATGAACTCTGTTATTTATCGTGAGTAGATTGTTTGTAGGGTGTTCCCTTCGCCTTGATCCCCTGTAAATAAGACGCATTTTTGTACTCTGGTTAACTATTACAAACGAAATCGACTTACTTGGATTTCTTGTGTACTTTGCGTTGTCGCCTTGTTCTTGGCTTGGGAATGGACGAAACTGGCGTTGGGGATTCTCCCCAGACTCATGAGCGCAGGGGTCGGTCAGCGAGGGCAGAGCTCCTCGGCTTAGGACCGGCCGGCGTCCGTGCCTGCTGGGGGAATTGCCCCCAAACTTATGAGCTCTGGACTCAGTCGGCGAGGGCAAAGCTCCTCGGCTTAGGACCGGTCGGCGTCCGTGTCTGCTGGGGGAATTGCCCCCAGACTTATGAGCGCTAGATTCGGTCGGCGAGGGCGAAGCTCCTCGGCTTAGGACCGGTCGGCGTACGTGCCTGCTGGGGGAATCGCCCCCAGACTTATGAGCTCTGGACTCGGTCGGCGAGGGCAAAGCTCCTCGGCTTAGGACCGGTCGGCGTCCGTGCCTGCTGGGGGAATCGCCCCCAGACTTATGGGCACTGGAGTCGGTCGGCGAGGGCAAAGCTCCTCGGCTTAGGACCGGTCGGCGCCTGTGCCTGCTGGGGGAATCGCCCCCAGACTTATGAGCACTGGAGTCGGTCGGCGAGGGCAAAGCTCCTCGGCTTAGGACCGGTCAGCGTCCGCGTCTGCTGGGGGAATTGCCCCCAGACTTATGGGTGCCGGAGACGGTCGGCGAGGGCGAAGCTCCTCTTCCTCCTCCAGTGAGGCGGCGGTCCCCGGCCTTTATTGGCGACATGTCAACTCCGTCGGGATTTTAAATAGAGACAATAAAAAGAATGCGTTTGTACTCTCATGAGTCCTGTCGGACCGGTACATTTGGAGGAAACGGAGAAAAGGAAATGAAGCTAAACAGAGGGATGTAAAACTAGATTACTCCCTCATACTTAGGCTGCCACCGGGGGGGAGGGACGTTGCCTGCTCACTCTATGATGCGGAGGGGGCCTTGGATGGTGTTGATCTTCTTCCCCTTGTCCGGCTGCGTGGAGGTCCCTTCTCCGTGGGCCGGCTCGTCGGCCTGATTCCTGGCGTGCCCTCGGCTCATCAGCTTCTCAATGTCCTTCTTCAAATGCCAGCAATCTTCCGTGTCATGACCATCGTCCTTATGGTACTTACAGTACTTCTCCCGGTTCTTCCCGCCTCTTTTAGCCTTCGGTGGGGGGCGATCAGCTCGCTCTTCCTTCTGTACTTGGGCGAGAATGGCGTCTGGGGTGGTGTCCCTCGCGCTTTCTCCCCGCTGCCTGTTCCTCTGCCTCTTCTCGGTCCGGTACCCTTCGGGGCTAGCTCGTCCGCCATCGCCACGCTTGGTCCCTCGAGCGGTTTTTCCCGCATCCTCGGCCAAGGCCTCCTCGGTCAGCATGAAGCGTTCGGCCCTTGCCATGATCCCGGGGAGGTCCTTCGGGGGGTCGTTGTGTAGGGACTTCTTGAGGCCCCTGTGGCGAAGTCCTTTCTTAAGGGCCGTCTGGACCACCAGGTCGGGTGGGTTGTTCACGTTCAGCCTTTCCGCATTGAAGCGGCGCATGAACTGTCGGAGTGGCTCGGACGGGCCTTGCACTATGTTGAACAGATGTTCAGCACCAGGTTTGATCAGCCTCCCCGCCATGAATTGTTTGCAGAACAACTGGGCGAGTTGTTCGAAGCTGTCGATGGAGCGGCCGGGCAGGCTGTGGTACCAGATCCTCGCCGCTCCCCTGAGAGTAGAATAGAAGCCCCGGCAAAGCAAGTCATCGTCAGCTCCCTGGAAGGCCATGTCCCCCTCGTAGTCCATCACGTGGTGTGCCGGGTCTCCTATTCCATCGTACTTTCCCAGCACCGGGATCCGGAATCGGGAGGGGACCCGTGCGTCGGTTATTCTCCGTGACAAGGGGCACCGGTCTCCGTGGATGCCTCCGGGGATGCAGTACTCGCCTGCCTCTGGATCGACCGGGGGGTGGAGGTAACACCGGCGCCAGCGGGGCTGGCTCCGCAGCCTTCGCCACGCTGGGGGCCGGGCTGTCCCGACGTTCCCGACTCCTCCTGCGGGAGCTCCTGCTCCACCGCGATCGGTCTCTCGAGTGGCGTCGTTCGCTTCTCCTGCGGCGGGACGACCGCGATCGACGAGACGATGCCGTCCTCGATTCGCCGTCCGTCCCTTCGGTCTCTCTTCGGCTCCTTTCACGATAGGGTGAAGAGGCGCGTGACCTCGCCTGACGAGAGCCGGACAGCGTGAACCGACGCTCCGTGTTCGGTTTCCGGGTCCCGTGGTCGTCGACCACGGCGGACCGCAAGTGTGGGGGACCCCCCGCCCATCGATGGCTGTTGTCCAACGTGCCTCCGTTGGGTGGCGCAGGGCCGACGAGCTGCTGCACCGTCGTGACCAACGTCTGGAGGCTCGCGTTGGTCTCCTGAGCCAGGGCGCGGAGCTGTCCCTGCGTGGCCAGTTCTGAGCCGCCGGTTTCTTTGGTGGAGAGGGCGGGGTGGCCGCTGACGGGCGCGTCCTCGGGATTGCCGTTCGTTGTGCCATTCCCCTCCTCCGGGATGGAGGGCATGTGCTTCCTTCCATTGCTGGCTCGTGCCATTGTTGGTGTGGTTTGCTTCTTCGTGGGACGGTCTTTCGTTCCCACAGACGGCGCCAGATGTTTCAGAGTGTTTTCTCACTACAAAGCGTTGACCGTGGAGAACCCGGTCAACGTGGTCGAGGGGCCCGCTTCGGGTCCCTTGGGGGCTTCGAATCGGTGCATAAGGGGCGAGGGGTAGCCTCGGCCCTGGTTGAGACGCTCGGCCTCGGACAGGAGTGCTCGGCCTCGGCTGGAAGGGGGACGAGGGGTAGCCTCAGTCGCCCGAGTAGATGCACGGCCGACGGGTGGCGTGGGTGAGTCTCGGACTCGATTAGGATGCTCGGCCTCGATAGGACGTGCTCGGCCACGGCCGGCTGACAGTGAGGGGAAGCCTCACTGTCCGGTTGATCGAGTGGTCGGAGAGGGGCGAGGGGTAGCCTCGGCCCGTTGATCTGTTGTCCACCTACGCAGACGAGAATGCTCGTCAGGGGGCCGGACCTTGGTTCCGGCCAAATCCCCTCCGATGCCTAAGTCAGATAGAGATCTGAGAAAGGAGGCCCGGCGGAGACGGTCCGACTCGTGAGGAGATCGTAACGGCGTCTCTCGGCGCGAGCGGGGGAGGAAGGAGATGAATTGGGGGAACGAGGTCGTTGATGGAGTACCTTAGGTTTTGTTACCTGAGATGCGGTCCCTTTCTTCGTCGTCTTCCTGGCCCTTTTGTAGAGCTCCCGCGTGATTGCCCCTGACCCACGTCCCACGTCCGCCATTGATCGTGCCCCATCAGTCCCCCCTCGCCGCCGCTCTCTCCGCCATGCCAGCACCTCCCCATTATCGCTATTTAGTGGTAGCGCGTCCGGGGGAGTGGTTTTCGCAGGAGTGGGCGAGCGACCAACGGGTTATTGGGGCTGGGTCGGATCGACGTTCGAGAAGGTCCCTTGTAGGGCCTTTGTCGAATGGGCTTTGAGGATGCAGATGGGCTTTTGACCAGTAGTCGGGCTCCTGGGCTCGCTCTTTACGGGTCTCGGTCAAATAGGCGTAACAGTATGAAAAATGGATACGGTCCATGGCAGCGATACAACCCACGGGTATCCAACATATGCTTTAAGATTAAACTTTAGCGTTGATGTTATATCTGTCAAGTAATGCCACCCCACATCTAACAGTCCTTATAGGCTATGTTTTGGGTGTTGGTAACTTGAACTCATTATTAATGAGGTGGAAAAAATCAATCTTAAAAGAGTATATGTTCTTTGAAAAGTTGATTTGTATTGGTTAATTTTCATGAAACATCTCCCTATATGTTTTAACTCTTAATCATCACACGAGCATGAAGGTGTATTAATCATTGTTATGAGATTAATTAAATATCAGGTGGTTATTTTTTAATTGTCTTAATGTGATCATATGTCTTGACTAATAATACTTTATTTTTATATTGCATATGACATGAAACTCTGTGGTGCTCTTTTGATGATAACAAAAGGGGGAGAATAATGTATTGATTTGATCATGGTATAAGCATATTAATAGGGGGAGCAATTTAGTAGGGGGAGCATGTCAATAGGGGGAGCATCTTGCATATGATTTATATCATGTTGACATGCATCACCACACTTCACAAACACATATCACGATGACATCTTATAGAGTTTATTGATCAAATCTTATTTACGGTTTGTCATCATCAAAAGGGGAAGATTGTTGGATACACCGCGTAGTTGGATACACCGATCATTGATTTCTTGTTTGATGATAACAAACCTTTGTGACTATTTTTGATGTGTTTGTTAAGTGTTTTCAGGTGGAAATAAATATGGAGCAATCAATGGCAATGATGTGATTATTAATCAATAGCAATCTGCCAAATTGGAAGTAATGGCAATAACGTAAATTCAAGCAAAAATGGAGAGATGGCAATCTCGTAAATTGCGAGAATTGGACTTAGTCAACATGATGTGGAGTGATAATAAATTAAATTCAAAAATAGATCAAAATCAAGTTCAAATCAATTTTGATTAAGGGGATTTGACTTGGTCAAATTAGATCTCATTTGGATTCAAATTAGATCTCATTTGGATACAAAAGGAGTTCTATTTTGAATAGGCTATTGACCAAGGTCATTGGACCAAAGAGATGATATGAGAGCAAATCAATTTGGAGATATTAAATCAATTTCAAGGAGTTTTGATTCAATCCAATTACTTGGGTCCAAGCACTATAAATACAATCCATATTTCTACAAGGAAAACTCCCCAAGGAGAGAGAACAAGCAAACAAGGCCGGTCCTAGACTTATTTTCCTTCATCTTGGTCGAATTATCCTCCTCAAGCTTCATAGAGATCATCAAATTCGCATGAAGAAGAAGGTGCTCGACGGACGACGCTGAAAAGTGCATAACTCCCTCCATAGAGCTTGGATCGACGAACCGTTTGCACCAGGACGATCACAACTCAACGCTATACATTATGGTGATATTTTTCTGATCTTAATCTCTGTATTAAATCACTGATTTTTATTTTAACGTGAGTTGTATTTTGTATAGGTTCATAGCTATCATCATCTTCAAAGAAGAAAAAGCTCCAAGTGCTTCTCCTTGCCGCACGACTACTTCATCAAGCATCAAAAGCCGAGGGTACAAGACCACATCATCTTCAATCAAACAAGCAAGGGGATCTACAAAGCACAAGGAAAAAGTTCTACATCAATTCAAAGCTCTTCAAAGATCTTATAATTCCTCTCTACAAAAAGTAATCAAATCTGGCCTTTATTATTTTTCTGTCAAATATGACTATCCCACAATCCCAATGAGTATTTATTCGGATTTTTCTGAGCTCGGGGTGATTTACTGCATTTTCTGTAAGACATACTATCTGATTACTTTACGCACAGACTAATGCCGATTCTGCAGAACAGAGAATTGATTTATGCACAGACCAGATTCGGGCGGATTTGCGCAGTGAACTTCGGAGGGCTATATCTTGAGATCCAGACATCGGATTGAGACATCGTTTGCGTCAAAACGAAGCTGACGACGAGCTTATCGACATTGACTATTCAATCATGAGAAACTGAGCGCTCTGAACTATTCATCTTATTATTATTTGTGAATGAGTTGATAGATCTTTGTATTATTTTACACTTTTCGTTTTGGGGTTTTGGGATCTTGGTTAGTTGGGGCTAGTCAAGAGAAAGCTTTTACTAGATTTGTAGTGTTTGACAGTTTGCTGAGTGTGGTACAGTACTTGGTGAGCGTAGAGTTGGGGCTTGTAGATTTTTATAGTTTGTATCTTGATACTATTAAATCTAGTATTTGATTTGGGGCTGGAGTAGGTCGTTGGAGCGACCGAACCAGGGTAAATCTCTCATGCACTCTGTGATTTCTTTGTGATTTCCTTACTTACACATTATTTGCTCTGAGATTGATTGTTTGAATAGGCCATTATTTTTGTATTCGTGAAAATATTTTATAAGCTTATTCACCCCCCTCTAGGCTTAGATCCCGATCCAACACTATTAACTCAAACCATGTAGGGTCCTTATTCATATGCACTCCCAAAAGCTAGACCTTTTGACGTGAGGCCCCGACGGTTTCTATCGTGGGGATCCGGTTACTACGTTTCGCTGGGGAAACGGTACATAATTTTTTTCTATTCACAATTTTTTCTTTTTTTCCTCTCTTTTTTTTGGAAAGCATGGGTGTACTAAGCAAAATTAATCATCAATACTAGGTGATGTGTAGTTTTCTAAGTTTCGATGGATTATAAGCCATAATACACAACTATCGGCTCTATGGTCCAAGCATAAAGTAGGTTTCTAAGTATCAACCTAAGTCGGTTTCAAGTACTCCTATCTTACAGATAGTAAGGACAACCAAAGCTAGGATATTACGAGGGATTTAGAGTTAGGGACACGTCCTATTCATACACCCAAATCGACATCGTAGAAATCGAGCATAAAAGTTCGGAAAACGAATTTCAACTCGAGATTCCACGTATATAAAGACTCGTTCTCGAAAATTTCACAAAGCGAATGCAAATATATACATATGGATGCATGATGATGCAAGATGCATGATGCGAATGCAGACATTTTTGGAGTTTTTTGATTTTTTTTATTTCTTTGGCTCTTTGAGTGTATATATGGTAAAACATGATGCAATATGAAAAAGAATATTAAATGGGAAAATGAGAAAGGAAAACAAGATGAAAACTAAAATAATGATAAAACAGCTAAATGTGAAAGGAAAGAAGAAGTCAGTTGCATCAGCTGAAGAGGAAAGAAGAAAGCTCACAAGCCTAAAGAAGGTAGCAAGAAGGTGAATGGAAAGAAGGAGTCGGTTGCATCAGCTAAATTTTTTTTTGTCATAAGCGAGGCCACTGGAAGAGAAATTATAAGGAATACTTGGAATCCCTGAAGAGGAAAGGACACGGGGATACCACAACTTCAGGTGTGTTTATAATTCAAAACATACTCTCAATTTCTCCTACTACTTGGGTATTAGATACCGGAGCAGGTTTTTACATCTGTAATTTGTTACAGGGATTGAGAAGAAGTAGAAAGCTGAGAGAAGGCGAAATGACCCTACAAGTTGGAACTGGAGCAAAAGTTGATGCTATTGCCATAGGGGAATACCACCTTAGACTACCAAATGAAAAAGTTCCTGTATTGTGTAATTGTTATTGTATGCCTAGTATGATATGTAACGTTGTATCAATATCCTTATTAGATAAGGAAGGGTACAACTTTGTATTGAAAGAGAATGTTATGAACATCTTCAATAAAGACATATTTTTTTGCTATGGTATATTGAGCAATGGCATCTATGTTTTGAATGTTAGCACAATTATGAATGTTCACAATGTGAATAAACGAAAAACTCCAAGTGAAAACGAATCTTACTTGTGGCATTGTAGAGTAGGCCATATCAGTGAGAAAAGATTGTTAAAGTTGCATAAGGAAGGACTCTTGAGTACTTCTGATTTTGAATCATATGAAACTTGTACATCTTGTATTAAAGGAAAAATGGCCAAGACACCTTTTGTATGACAATGGGAAAGAGTTAGACAACTCTTAGGACTCGTACATACTGATGTATATGGTCCAATGTTTACACAAGCAAAAGGAGGATTCTCTTACTTTATTACTTTTACTGATGACTTATCAAGGTATGGATATGTGTTCTTAATGAAACACAAATCTGAGGCCTTTGAAAAGTTCAAGGAGTATAAGAATGAAGTAGAAAACCAGACATGAAAAAGTATTAAGGTTCTTCGATCAGATCAAGGAGGAGAATACTTAAGTCTAGAATTTCTTGCATATACAAAAGAGAATGGAATTATCTCTCTGTTTACTCCTCCCTACACACCACAACACAATGGTGTGTCAGAGAGAAGGAATCGTACCCTAGTAGATATGGTATGATCCATGATGAGTGATGTTGGGTTGCCTCTTTCATTCTGGGGTTATGCCCTAGAAACGGCAATGCAAATATTGAATATGGTTCCATCTAAAGCCGTACCAACCACTCCATATGAAATATGGAAGGGTCGAAAACCCATTCTTAAGTTTGTTAAGATTTGGGGTTGTACATCGTTCGTAAAAAGGCATAATCCAGATAAACTGGAGGCAAAATCTGTAATAAGTAAGTTTGTAGGATATCCTAAGGATTCAAAAGGATATTACTTCTATCACCTTAAGGAACAAAAGTTGTTTGTTTCTCAACTTACCACCTTCCTTGAGAAAGAGTTTCTTGTTGAAGACATCACTGGCATGGAGATAGAACTGGATGAGGTTCCAGGAGCTCAAACTTCAATAAAATAAGAAATGAAACCAAACATCAATACTGCTCATGCCAACTCTCAACCAATCAGGAGATCTAGTAGGGAATCTCAACCACCAGAGAGATACTATGGTTTTCTCATTGATGGTGGAATAGAGGATGGCATTATAATGGATAATGACCATACTAGTTTTCAGGAAGCCATGGAGAGTAGGGACTCTACAAAATGGCTAGACGCAATGAAATCTGAAATAGAATCCATGCACACCAACAAAGTATGGACTTTGGAGGCTGTTCCCAAAGGGGTAATACCCGTAGGGAACAAATGGATCTTTAAGAAAAATATCGGTGCAGATGGAAAGGTAGAGACCTTTAAGGCAAGGTTAGTGGCAAAAGAATATCGTCAATGGCTAGGAATAGACTATGACGAAACTTTTTCGCCAGTGGCCATGCATAAATCCATTCAGATTTTGCTTGCTATATCAGCTCACCATGACTACGAGATCTGGGAAATGGATGTAAAGACAGCTTTTCTAAATGGAGATTTAGAAGAGCGTGTTTACATGACTTAGCCAGAAGGCTTCGAGGTCAGTGGGAGTAGTGGGAGGGCATGCCGACTGCTTAAATCAATTTATGGATTAAAGCAAGCATCAAGGAGCTGGAACATCCGATTTGATGAGACTGTCAAAAAGTTTGACTTTATCAAAAATAAGGATGAAACATGCGTTTATAAAAAGGTCAGTAGAAGTGCTATCTCATTCTTCATATTATACGTGGATGATATACTTTTGATTGGTAATAATCTAGAGATGTCGGAATCAATTAAAGTATGCTTGTCACAAAACTTCTCAATGAAAGATTTGGGTGAAGCATCCTATATACTCGGTAAAAGATCTATAGAGATAGATCGAAGAGGATGCTGGGATTGTCCCAGTCTAGGTACATAGACACCGTGCTAAAAAGATTTAACATGGAAATTTCCAAGCGTGGTAATGTACCCACTTGTCATGGAATAAATCTCTCCAAGAAGATGTCTCCCAAGACAAAGGAAGAGATAGCTATCATAAGTAGAACTCCTTACGTTTCAGCTGTAGGTTGTATCATGTATTCCATGCTATGTACTAGCCAGATGTCGCATATGCACTTGGCATTGTCAGTCGATATCAATCAAATCCAGGGGAGAAGCATTGGACTGCTGTAAAGAGCATACTTAAGTATCTGAGAAGGACTAAGGATGTGTTCTTAGTATACGGTGAGAGTAGTAATCTTTCAGTTGAAGGATATACTGACTCACATTTTCAAAGTGACATAGATGATAGTCAGTCAGTATCAGGATATGTCTTTACCCTCAATGGAGGGGCAGTGAGTTGGGAGAGTTCCAAACAGGACACTGTGGCAGATTCGACGATGGAAGCTGAGTATATCACAACAAATAATGCTGCAAAGGAGGCAGTGTGGATGAAGAAGTTCATTACCGAACTTGCTGTGGTTTCGACAATTGTTAATCCAATACCTTTGTATTGTGAAAACAATGCAGCAGTTTCTCTTACTAAGGAACCAAGGTCACACAAGAAATCCAGACATATCTTAAGAAAGTTTCACCTAATACGTGAAATTGAAAATCGCCATGACATAGATATACAAAGAGTTAACACAGAAGATAATGTAGCAGATCCATTTACTAAAGCCCTTCCACAAAACAGATTACAAGTTCTGGTGGATAGAATCGGTATTAGATACAGTAATAATTGGCTATAAGTGCAACTGGGAGATGTTGGGATATGAATGCCCTTTAAACAATTATTGTAATTGTAATAAACATCTTGTTCGATATAATACACTGTACACTTTATTTATGCGTCTTTGTTTTCCACCACTAGGTATGTTGTGTTGATATTGCATAAGCAAAGTCCTTGGATGTATGTGAGGGACATTGGGATCATGATGAGATCATGATAATGAGGCCTAATGTGTCAGCTTCAGCATATGTCCTAAATGTTCCTGGTCATGGGAATATCGAGATAGGACATCGATATTTCGGATAGACCAGTATGTGTTGATCTATACCATTGGATGGTAGTGGCTGGTCTCATAGCCACTCGATGATGCACATGTGCTTGTTAGAGAACAAGTTCACAGAACGACTCATCGAGATGCTTCTGTACGGAGAGACATACTCTAACTGTCAACAGAAGCTCTCAGGTGATAGTAGGTCCAAGGTAGTCCTTATAAGCAGAGATGAGCTAAAGGACCTTGCACGTGGGAAGCTATACTTAGGATTTTACCGAACATTAGCATTACGCCCAATACATATATACTTGCTGGATATAGTTCAAAGCATGAGAAGGGAGTGGCAATCTTGATGGGATTCGTCTCCTCCAGTATGGGAGGTTAGTATCGTAAAGAGTCGATGGATCCATAGTGAATTCCCTGACCAGTGTAAAGGATGAACTTGTTAGAAGTTAACATGTTTCATCTAACGGTTTACTATGGGATCACATATGACTCGAAGCCTTAAGGTGTAGCAGGGTTTGACAAAATCCGTATCCTAGGCACATTAGCGACATAGTCTTGACGAAGGGACCGAAATGCACGATAACTATTACTAATAGGCCCACATTTGGTCAGGGAAGCTTCGAGTCTCATGCTAACCAGATAATGACGATTCTAAAACGGGGGTCAGCACGTACAGCTAGTACTGCTACCGATCTGTAACACGATTTGTTCATGTCACTCATGAAGTAAGAATCGGGCTTTAAGAATCGGGCTTTTAGAGTCTCACATAGATGATGGCTCATCATGAAAAGCGAAGGAATAAACTTAGCTTACATATATGATATACGAGGGAATTAATAACAAAGTGTTGTGATAAATAAACGTGTCGCAAAAAGTTGCGAGTTCGTGATCGATGGTTGTGATCATTAGAAAGAGGACATATGTTGTGTGCAAAGAAAATGCCTTCTAGAAGGGATGTACACAAAGAAAAAGGACATGTGTTTCATGCATTCACATGTGTTTCATGCCTAACTTGTCTCATGTGTTTTGTGTAAAGAAAATTCCTTCTAGAAGGGATGTGCACAAAGAAAGAGGACATGTGTTTCATGCCTTCACATGTGTTTCATACCTAGTTTGGCTCTTTCTTCACATGTGTTTCATGCCTAGTTTGGCTCGATGTACTTTTATTTCATTGTATAGAACTTTGTAATCCTGGCATGATGGTAATGAAATGAGTATTTTAAATTCTGTTAATTTCTGCTTTGCTCCACACTGTTTTCACTGGTAACTACAGGACCTGCATAAAATTGTACAAAAGTAATGGCACCCGGATATGGGGCATTACAAGTGGTGGACGTGTGAGGCTTTCATCATCTCCAGAAGGATCTTGGAGCGTTCCACCTTTCATTTGGGAATACGCGCCAAAAAGGTACAAGGTTCTAAACGTAGTATTAACTTTGTAGTGTAGCAGTAGATCTTGTGGCTAGGATTGTATGCCAATGTAGAAATTTTAAATTTCCGATTCCGCTGCGAGTCTAATATGTTTAGACAAACATAGCATGACAACCTTACAGTGTTCTTGTGTAGAACTAACCCTTGTGTAGGGTTTGTGTTCTCCCTTTGTGGGAGTGAGTGAGAGCTTTCGTCCTTGTGTAGGACTAACCCTTGTGTCAGGTTTGGTGTGTCCTTGTGTAGGACAAAATCCCTTGTGTAGTGTATCCCTTGTGTAGGGATTGTATTCACTACATTATGTAGGATCATAGTGAATATTGGTGTGGCTGGATGTTTCCAAGTTGGGGAACCTGTGTAAAATCTTTAGAGTTTGCGATTGTTGTTGTTGAGCATACTCTTTAATTTCCGCTGCTTATTGTCCTTTAATTTCAGTAACTTTTAATTAAGCACGTTGCTTGCCTTTACACTATCCACTCCCCCTCTAGTGTATTGTGTAGCCCCGCTAGGTCCTAACAATCTGGGTGATTAAGCCCAATAAATAGTTCTAAGGCAGCATTCTGATGGTATATAATGGTGCTATAGGGATGTCATCAGCAACTGGATTTTTAACGGATGAGTAACCTGTTTGACTCATTTTAATGATTTACTCATATGACCCATTTTTGGGTGTGAACACAATCTTCAGGATGTTCAACTTTATTCCAGTCTGCAAATTATGGTTGATTTCCTAACATTATTCAATTTGCCCGTAGTTTAATATTGTGTCCTCTTTGCTTTGAAAAAACTGGACTGTGGTTGGATAATAGGATTGCTTATGACCATTTTTAGAGGATATATGGATGAGTACACTAAGGGACTTCATCGACCTTTTGTAGGGAGTGGATAAGTCCACGTTTATCCCTCTACTACTCTCAAGAGACCTAAAGGTCTTATTATTTTATTTTAATGGTGACAGGTTTTATAAACATATCTGTTAAGTCCATAAGTGGCCTTAGCACTAAATGGGCTGACGTGGACTCAGATGCTGAGTAGGAGCCTCGTCAGCTGATTAGGTGGGACCCATGGTTGGTAGAACCAGGGTCGTTGTCAATGGCGGGCGACCAGATGAAGTTCGTTCGACCCTCGAATAGGTCGATCCTCAGCTGAATGTTATCGACGTATGGAAGGTCGATCTTTGGGTTCACAGGATCGAGCTTCATCGGGTGACAATGAGGGGCGATCGATCGGCCCTCGTGACATATCAGATGTCTCAAGGTCGATCAATCCTGATTTGGCGATGGGATAGATGAGCGAGCCTCCTCTTGGATCGTCCGATGGAATTCCTGCACCACAAGGTATCATCAGGGGGTTCAGATCTGGGTTCCGACCCAAATCCCCTCCGATGCTTAAGTTAGAATGGGAACTTGAAGCATGACTTGGGGCCGTCAAGATCGTGCCACAGAGGTCCGTCTTGAGTCAGTCACCGCAAGTGTATATGAAGGAAGAAATATAAGTGATAGGAGGAAGAAGACAAGATATTGAGTATATGATGTTCTCATACCTCGAAATCTGAACCCTTCTTACATTTTACGTTTTGGTATTTATAGTCAATCACGTTTGCTAGTAGTGAGTAACCGTCACTCATTCATTGTAGCTGGATCTCCTCTAAGATTGGAGATAACAGCTACCCATTTACTCGGTCGCCATAACTCCTCCCCATTAATATGGACGGGAATCCAACTGTTGGGAGACTGATTCCTTTAACTGAGTAAAACACCGCCTTATTCTCATTTATGGGCTCTGAGCCATTGCTACGTGGTATTGGGCCTTGGCTGGGCCCCAATTTACCAATGTTGTTTCGTGGGCCGTACCCATGTATCAACATTGTCCCCCATCATTCGTGCTCAGAAGCTGGCACTGATCGAGACCGTATGATTAGTACTTTCATTAAATGGGGCACGACATTCAAAACAGCTGATTTGATTCATGCCACCAAAACCATCCGCCTTCGGTTGATCTCGACCGTCTTTCATGGCAAGGCCTTGGCACATGTCACTTATCTGGCATCGAACACTGAAGCTTTTTTTCGTAAATAAGGAAGAAGAGGAGAAGAGCAAAAGACTCTTCTGCTTCCTCCTTTGGAGAAATCTCATAGCTGACCTTCTCCCTTTGCTTCTTCTTGCGCTCGGTCGATCTACTCTAGGTACCTTCCTCATTTGATCTGTGGTTGTCTTTCTTTGAAGGCCATGAGGGTGTTGGTGTAGAGCCAGCTCCTTCGTTCTTAATGTGACCACTTACGGTAATCATATGCTTTTGTTTGCAGAGATGGCAGGAGGAGCTTACAGAGATTTGAACCCTGAGTTGGGTCAGCCTTATGAAGAAGGCAGGAGGAGCTTACAGAGATTTGAACCCTGAGTTGGGTCAGCCTTATGAAGAAGATAAGAAGAAGAGGGCGGGGTCCAGTACGCGATCCCCTGTCCCTCTTAATTACATCTCTTCTTCAGAGGGAGACGAGCCTGGAAGAGTTTATAGGTCGAGCTCTCGAGCTTCTTCAAGAGAAGCTCCGAGTCGAGCGTCCTCTCAGGTGGCTCTGCCCCAAGCATCCATTGCAGTTCCGTTGTCTCGGGTGGAGGAGGTCGTTGGGGTCCTCCAGTTGAGCGAGGTTAAGGGCCGGTCGTAGAATTTGTCCCTTCAAGAGAGGGGAGACGGTGGGAAGCGAAGGAGGGTCGAGGAGGCCGACCCTTCCCTTTTGACTCTGGAGAAGGTCGGGGCTTCCTCTATCCAGGATGATGGAACTTTGAAGGCGGGCTCCTCTGGCCTTCACGGGGGGTTGGACCCTCAGCCATCCCATCTCATGACAGATGGCTATATGGAGGATTATCCCTCCGGTCCCTACTGTCGGTCCCATCGCCCCAGAGTTCGATCATTTTCTGATGTCGAACCAATTTCGACTGGCTATCCTGGGGAGATTCAGGGCGAGCCCTACCTGCCCCTGTTTACTGTAGGGAGGGATGAGTCGGCCCTCCTAGATTATGGGATGGGAGCCCATCTGGCGAAAAACATCACTCTGCCGAGGGACTTCGAGTTCCTGTAGTGGGTAGACATTAAGACGATGGCCAGCTGCTTCGTTCGCTATGGCCTTCAGGTTAGCATTTACTGCATCCTCCTCCTGTGCTTCCTTTTCTAGTTTTTTTGAGTGCTGGCCTATGCAGGTGTCCCTTTTTGGTACCTGCCTATGCCGAAGGGCCCTCGACATAATCGAGGGACAGCGTCGAGCAGAGGCTGCTGAGAACCAGGCTTATGAGCTTAGGGCTCAAGTGAGAAAGCTAGAGGAAGATCTGGGGCGGACTATGGCTGCTAAGGCCGATGCTGAGTGGGCTGCTGGGGAATCTAAGACCAACTACTGATGTGTCCATATTTTACATCATTTTCATATCATGTTCCCATTGCATTGCATGTCATTTTCACGTCCAAGTCCCACTTTTTACAGCGATTTTGGTATTTCTGACGTTATTTCGATTTTCGAAGTATATTTTGAGTTTTCAGGGATTTTGGACCGATTTGGACCCCCGCCTGGGTATGGACACATCCCACGCGCTCATGAGCTTGTTGGCAGGTCTTCGGAGGAGTTCGCCGTGTTCTCAGAGCTGTTGGAGGAGAGAAGGAAGAGAAGAAAGAGAGAGAGCAAAGAGAGAAAAGCCCATGTTGCTGCAGATGAGTTTCCCAGAAAATGCTCGGCCCGAGAAGCTTGCTGCTCGGACCGAGCCGTGTCACTTTGTAGAAGCAGCAGCTACGGGTTGATCCGGACCGAGCAGCTCATCTGCTCGGTCAGATAGCCCCATATTTCACTTCACGAGCAACGCCCGAGCCCCAGACCGAGCCGATCCTACCTGGCCCGAGCAGGGACTACTCGGTCCGGATAGGTCGACTTCCAGATCTCCAAGCAGCCGAGCAGCTTGCCTACGCGGGTCGGATTTCTGATCGAGCAGCTGATGCTTGGACAGAGTAGCCTACTCAGTCTGCATTTCCCAGTGCATTTTTGGAAAGATTTTTGAACGCGCGATACGTGCGATATGGGCAGCAGCTGAAGCTCACGATTACGGGCTCGGCTGGAGAGAGTTCATTCTGAGTTTTGTTTTGGGGAATTTTTTTGGAGAGCGAGAGCGATTTCTTGTACGGATTCTTAGATTAATTCTTGTAGTGAATTTCTGGATATATAATTGAAGATTAGCGTTTACTATTCTTTTCTGGATCTGTTCTTCGTTTGTTCTTCGTTCGTTCTTGCAATAAGTTATTTTTAGCCCTAATTTCTTTATTGCTAAAATGTCTTCCCCTGCGATATTGATATTTTTGTGCGCTCCTATCATCATGAGTGAGTAGATCCATTCTAGGGTTGATGGGTGAACCTTGGATTTTAGGGGGAAAATGTAGATCTGGACCCCCATGTTGAATTGGGGATTTAGGGTTGTATTTCAGTAGATCCTACCGAATCCGTAGATAACCCGTACTAAGATCATGCCCACAGTCTATGGAATTGATGTGCTTAAGGGGTATCTAGGGATTCGAATAGGGAAATCGGTGGATCCAATCAAGGCACCTGACCATGCCCGGCTCGCGCCTTGAGGGGATCCATCGACGAACTATACCGCTATGTTGACGGCTACTGCCATTGCGTCAACGAGAGCCACCGAAATACCCCGTAATTCTAACCCACGAGAGTGGTACGAATTGGGGAATTAATTCCCTAACCCTAATGCAACGTGAGGAACCTATCTAACATCAACCCCCAACGATCCTAGCGGTGATTCTTAAAGCCCTAGTTATTTTTATTATATTACACAACAACAACAACAATCAACCCAAATCTTTCACTCAGACCGCTACATTACTTCTAGATTTAGAAATAGACTGAGACTACCACAGACACTATCACCGTCCCTATGGGATTCGACTATCTTTTATAGTATAACTCGACACAGTCTGCTTGCGGATTGAGCCCGAAGTCGTAGCCTAGGAGCCATATCACGCCTGGTAATAGTGACACCGCCAGGTGGATCCTAGGTGTAGATTGCGGGTGCGTCAAGTTTTTGGCGACGTTGCCGGGGACGGCAATAGTGATCTTATCTCAGTTTGTTTTTATCTTTGTGAAGTTTGCTAGCATTCTTACCATTTCTCATCCTACCATCAATTTTTATTCTTTTTTTATTATTATTGCGGTGCTACTGACGGTATTCTTCTGAGTTTTGTTGGTGCATGAACACTCGCCACAAGGGGACTTCTAGAGAGTTATTGTTCGATCCCGAGATCGAAAAGACTGCCTGGGCTTTAAGAGCCTCTAGCAGAAGTTCATCCCCATCTGCTCAGATGGGAGAGAATCCTCCTCCTCCTCCACGCATTGGGTCCATCAGGGACCATATGAAACCGACCTTTGGGAACAACTCCTCGATTCTGGGACCGCAGCTGACGGCAGCAACCTTCGAGCTTAAGACGGGGTTGATAAATCTGATGCAGCAGGATCCCTTCCACGGGCATCCTCACGAGAATCCCAACCATCACATTGATTCCTTCTTGGCCAAGTGCGATACTTTCAAGACGAAGGGTGTCAGTGATGATGCAGTGAAGTTGCGGCTCTTCCCTTTCACCTTGAGAGACAAAGCCTCATATTGGCTCCGAGCTCATCCTCCCAACCATTTCACCACATGGGAGAAGCTCGCGTTTGCTTTTGTGGATAAATTTTGTCCACCCTCAAATACGGTCCGGATCCGTGGGGCCAATTCAAATTTCAAGCAACTCCCGCAGGAGTCGCTTTACGAGGATTGGGAGAGGTTTAAGGACCTCCAACACCAGTGCCCACACCACGGAATCCAACCCTGGGATTTGGTGCAGAGCTTCTACAACAGGCTCCAACCTAGCACTAAAATGATTATCGATGCTGCGGTGCAAGGCGCCCTATTGGATAAGTCTACTGAGGAGGCAATAGATCTGTTGGAGCACATGGCAGCCAACACCCAGCAGTGGACCGATGAGCGGACCGTTGTGACCTGGACTCCCAAGGTCAAGGTCGCCACTCACTTGGATTCTCACATTGAGACCTTGTGCAAGCAAGTGGCCCGCATCGAGCAGCGCCTGGACTCCATTCCAACGGCACCCAGCACCTCTTATCATCCTATGGAGGAATATGTGGATCCGGGATATATTCCCATTGCGGGTCATTATGAGGGTGCTGAGACATCCGAGTCTGTTCAGTACGTCCAGGGAGAGGGACGGAACCAATGGCAGCATCCTGCTGCTAGGAATCACCCAGGATTCTTATATGGAAACCCAAGCGGAGGGATGCAACCTCCGCAGTTTCAGAGACCACCTCCCCCTCATCAGCAGCAGTAACAGAGCCAGCAGCAGGGCGGCATTAGGCCAGCTGGGCCCTATAGGCCACCGGGATATCAGTACAACCGGCCATCTCAGCAGGATTTTACGCCGGCTCCTCAAAAGTCCAACCTCGAATCTACATTGGAGACCTTTATAAGCGGCCAGATTCGGTTCAATCAGGATACGTCGAACCAATTTAAGAGTATCAACTCTTCACTCGACAAACTGAGAGGGCAGATGTCTCAGTTGCTGAAGAACCAGGGGAGATTACCCTCCCAGCCGGAGACCAACCCCAGAGCTCAAGCAAACGCCGTGGTTTCAGTGACCACGCGAGGTGGACGGGTTACTGACCCAGTTATGGTTCCGGTGTTTAGCAAGGAGAAGGCTCCCACTAAAGAAGCTGCTGATGACAGTGCCAGAGTTGAGGCCACTGAAGGGTCTATTACTATTGAAGAAAAGATGGATACACCTCCCGTCATGCCTGCTACTATTCCACCGCCCGTTGATGCATCTAAGGGCAAAGCCTCCAGACCTCCCCCTCCGTACCCTCAAAGGCTAGCCCAAGCCAAATTGGAGAAGAAGTACTCCAAGTTTTTGGAGTTACTGAAAGGGATTCAACTGAATATCCCGTTTCTTGATGCCATCATCGAGATGTTGGATCCTGCCAAAACAGAGTTAGGATCGATAATTAAAGTTGAGACTTACGCTTGCGTATGCGGAACGGTAGTCTCGGAACTTTGCCTTCGGATTCGCCACGACGGATCGAGTCTTCTCACGAACGGAGTAAGGCTACTAATCCACAATCTAAATCTCTATTTTAGATGAAGAACTTGGATAGAGGAAGAGAAAGGATTTCTGCAGAGCTTCGCTAGAATGAAGTTGCATGCATGAATGCCATGCAAAAGGTGTAAGAAATGGCTTACCCTTGGGTCTTATTTATAGCCCCCAAGGTAGTTATTTTAGGGTAAGTTGTTCCTTTGGAACAACTTAATTAAGGTGTACCATGATACATGGCACATTATAAGCTTAAGTTGTACCATATGCATGGTACAACATAAGCTTAAGATATTCCCCCTTTATTAGCCATATGTCGCATGCACTTATGCATATATAAAGCGACTTTCCTACTCATCCAGAGATCCTCTCCGCAAGGGAACAGATTCCCTTTGTACACGACTTCGTGTACGCGACGTTCGAGGTCCGTATTCCCTCGTACATCCCCCACAAGGGTGTACAAACGTCTTCCATATCCAACATCTCCCACTCACACTTGAGGGGATTGTAAGAGAACGTCTTTCCCTTAGTTCTTTCATCTATCATACCGAGAAATAGACCGTGCGACCGTCATGCGCGTAGAGTCTGTTGTTGTGCACTTGTTAGAGATACACAACGACCTCGAAGGTGCAAAGTTGAGTAGTTCAACGCATGCTTTACCCTAGATTATTTCTTCACATTTCTTGTACTTTATATTCAACAATTGAATCCCATCTGGATTACAATTGGCTGGCCAGCTTTGAATCATTTAAAGTCCAAATGTGAATATGAAATCAATCTTCCTCTTCTTGCGAACCTTCTGATCTTGACTTGATTCGCTTTTCTAACGTGCCCCGCCGAGCCGAATTATCATAGCCCATTAGCAACACGCTAAGATAGCGATCATCTCGTCAAATCTGAAGGAACCAATTGGAGTCCTTGAGGGTAAGAGTTAAGACCCGTATGGCCTTTGAGTCTCACATAATAGCAAACACTATTGCTATTAACTCAGTGGTCGAAATGCATACGTGGTATGAACACGTATTACAACATCACTCCTTTCCCAGGGAGAGTATGTCTTAATGATGTTGTACGGATGAAAGATCAGACACCACAGTGCCTATCTTTTTGAGTCCCCTTACTACTCGTGAAATATTCACGGACTCTCATCCTGCATAAGACAGATAGGATTAAATCCTATGAGATCTCTTTCAAATATCCTTGTGATACAGATCTCAGATCTTTTGTAAGCATCCGTATGATGCAGATCTTTTATTCGACTATCTTGTTTAAGTCACGACTCTAAATCATTTGTCTAATGATTTTGACTTTAAACTAGTCTCATCTCTATCTTATCCATCTGATAAGATAAGGCGGTTGCTCATGTGAGAGAGCCAACCTTAATCTGTCCGACATACACACAATAAAATAGCTGAGACTCAAACACAAATGTTTAAAATCATTTGTAAGAAACTTGTATGCAATATATAAAAGAACTTCTTTCTTTTATTAAACTTTGATCTTCTATAGACATGGGAAATATTACAAGATACAGCTCAGCACCTACGCATTCCCATAGATGATAAGTGTTTGTAGAACACATCTCTGGGGATCGCCTTGGTAAGGGGATCCGCTATCATCTCATGCGTGGATATGTATCCTATGTCTACTTCCTTCCGTTTGTCATAGTCCTTCGCAAACTTGAATCGAATGTCAATGTGTTTGGTCTTACAATGAAATTTAGGATCTTTGACGTAGGCAATCGAAGCTTGACTATCACTGTATATAGGAACAGTGCTTGTGTCAGTGGCATTCGTCAGCCTGTCTAAGAATTTCCTAAGCCAAACAGCTTCTTGGACCGCCATGCTGAATGCTACGAATTCGGCTTCCATGGTTGATAGAGCGATGCAGGTTTGTTTCTTGCTGCTCCAGGATATTGCACCATTCCCGAGCAAGAAAACAAAGCCTGAGGTAGATCTTCGCTCGTCGAGATCACCTGCCCAATCAGCATCGGTATAGCCTTCGAGTCTCAAGGTATTGCCTTGATAGCATAACGCATAGTCCGCAGTCCCTTTGAGGTACCTTAATATCCTCTTCACCGCTTTCCAGTGTGCTTGTCCTGGGTTGGATTGGTAACGGCTTACCATACCAACACCATAGCAAATGTCCGGTCTGGTACACATCATAGCGTACATCAGACTCCCGACAGCACTGGAGTATGGAACCTTTTCCATAGCTTTCTTTTCTTTTGGATCTTTGGGACACATTTCCAAACATAGACCCTCGCCTTTGCTTATTGGAGTATCAATTGGCTTGCAGTCCTGCATATTAAATCGTTCTAAAACTTTCTTTATATATGTCTCTTGAGAGAGAGAAAGAAGTTTCTTGGAACGATTCCTTGAGATCTTAACCCCAAGGATATATGCAGCTTCACCCATGTCTTTCATCTCAAAGACGGATGAAAGCCAAGCTTTGATATCCAATATAAGACGCTTATCATTTCCGGCTATAAGTATGTCATCTACATAAAGAGACATAATTACATACTTGTTTTTAATCCTCTTAATATATACGCAGTTGTCTTCGTCGAGCATGGAGAAACCATACGACAAAACGACTTCTTGAAAGCGCATATACCACTGCCTTGAGGATTGTTTAAGACCATATATGGATTTACGAAGTTTACAAACCTTATGTTTGTTTTCTTCTTGTACAAACCCGTTTGGTTGTTCCATGTAGATCTCCTCATCTAGTTCTCCGTTAAGAAAAGCAGTCTTTACATCCATCTGATGTAACTCGAGGTCCAAACAAGCCACCATTGCCAGAATTAAGCGAATGGAGGTAAAACGCACGACAGGAGAGAAAGTCTCTTCGTAGTCTATTCCTTCCTGTTGCGTGAAACCTTTCGCAACAAGGCGAGCTTTATATTTCTCGATGGAGCCATCAGCCTTATGCTTGATTTTGAGAACCCACTTGTTCCCAATGGCTCTACGTCCCTTAGGTAAATCAACCAAGTCCCAGACTTGGTTTGTTTTCATGGATTGAAGTTCTTCTTCCATTGCCGCTATCCATTTATCTTTAGCAGGGCATGTGACGGCCTGTTTGAAATTTGCAGGTTCGTCATCATCTTGTAGTAATGTCATGAATGTTTGAGGAAATTCATCCTCAAATCTCAGAGGTGTTAGCCTCGTTCGATTACTACGTCTTGTTTGAGTTTGATCACTCCCACTTGGAATGACATCACTCCCACTTGGAATAACATCACTCCCACTCGGAATAGGATTGGTATCGTTCGTATCATCCATTGGTGAAGTTTGAAACGTATTTTCTTCTTCACCAAGAATTCTCCCACTCGAACGTTCCGATCCTTCTTGATCCCAAGTCTCAAACAAGGATAAGTCTTGACTTATCTCACCCTGTCTTGGAAACTCGTTTTCCAAGAAGACAACATCCCTCGATTCGAATTCTATTAGACCTCCATTGTCCTCTTGACCGACGAAAGCATATCCTTTGGAGTTTTCAGCGTATCGGATGAAGATACACTTCCTCCCACGTGGCCCAAGTTTGCCATATTTGTGAGAGGATAAATGTGCGTAAGATGCACAACCCCAAGGTTTTAGAATGCTTAAGTCTGGAGTTCTATTGTTCCACAACTCATAAGGAGTAGAACTTACCGACTTCGAGGGTACACGGTTTAAGATGAATGCTGCCGTCAATAATGCGTCACCCCAAAAGGTGATAGGCAAATTTGCCTGAGACATCATTGAACGGACCATTTCCATCAATGTCCTATTTCTTCTTTCCGCAACACCGTTTTGTTGTGGAGTATAAGGCATAGTTATTTGATGAACTATGCCTTTTTCATCACAGAGTTCCTTAAAACTCGTTGATTGATATTCCCCACCCCGATCGGTTCGCAAGACCTTTATCTTGCGATCTAGTTGATTTTCCACTAAACTCATATAGTTTTTGAAGCAAGTTAAAGCTTCATGTTTGTGGGAAATCAAATAAATATGACCGAAACGGGTGAAGTCATCAATGAAAGTGATGAAATAGGACTTCCCGCGTCTTGTCTTAACATTCATTGGACCGCAAATGTCCGAATGGATAAGCTGTAATGGAACTTCGGCCCTTGTGCCAGTTCCAAACGGCTTGCGACAAGTTTTCCCTACAAGACAATGTTCGCAAGTTGACATTTCAACTTTTGAAACATTAGATAGCAAGCCACTTTTGGCAAGTCTATCCATTCTAGTTGGTCCAATATGACCAAGTCTTGCATGCCAACAAATGATCTCAGATTCAGAGTTAGAAGCATTTGTTAAATGGAAACTTTCATTAATGGAAGAAGAATCATCATACATTGTATTTAAAACAATTAATCCATTACAAACATTACCAGAACCAATCAAAGAATTATTACAAACAAGGTCAACATATTGTTTATAGAACCTCCACTCATAATCTAAAGACATTAACATGACCACGGATACGATATTTCTTCTAATATCTGGAGCAAAGAGGACGTCATGCAATAATAAAGTCCGGCCGTTGTCGAGAACTAGCTTGCATGTTCCGACGCCTTTGACTTCAACACGAGTGTTGTTGCCGACGTATATCCACTTTGTTCTTTGAGTTATCCTCCGATACTCTACGAAGAACCTTCTGTCCTTCGCTACGTGGTCTGTGGCCCCTGAATCAATCAACCAAAAATAGTTAGATTCAGCAAGAAACATGGAACTAGAAACACATATGTAACTAGCCCTACAAGTTACCTTATCACTTTTATCCGTACATGTACGGGCGAAGTGACCGTACTTGTTGCACTTAAAGCACTTGATCTTCTTCAAGTTTTTCTTCTTTGAGTGCACATTCTTTTGCCACTTTTTGTTCTTAGTCTTCTTTGAGGTTTCCGGTTCTTGCTTTCGTTCGTTCACAAACCTTAAGCGTTTATTCTTCCGCTTATTTCCTCCATGTGAGGAACTAGCGGCCACGTGCACTTCTGCACTTGGTTTTGCGGCTTGAATCCGCTCTTCCTCGAGTTCGAGGTGTTTCGATACATCGCTTAAAGTTTTAATGCACTCATTATGAGTGAGATGCATTTTCATGTTATCCCAGCTATCTGGGAGTGAACGAATGACTGCTTGGATCTGCTGTTCGTCAGACAGCGTAACACCCGCATCCTTTAATTCAGATATAAGATTCGCCATGTGGCGGAGATGCTTTTTCATAGAATGATCTCGCCGCATCTTGTACGAATCAAATTGAATATTTAAGGAGCGGAGTTTGGTAACCGAAGTTCCACCAAACTTTATCTCTAGCTCAGACCATATGTCTTTGGCTAGGTCGAATTCCTGAAATAGACGCATTATGTCATTGTCCATGGCAGACAGTAGCGTAATACGTGCTATTTTGTTCTTTCGAGTCCAAGTATCATAAGCTTCCCGGTCCCTCTTGTGTTGGGCCGTATTGCCCAACTCAGGTTCTTCCATTATGTTTTGGAGTGTTTCGAGCACATCTTGCTCCTCCAAAACATATTGGATTTTTATTGACCAAAGTTTATAATTGTCGCCGTTGAGCTTTTCACCTTTGTTAAGCTCTGCGACTATGTTCTTAGAAGCGGTAGACATATTCGATTCAAAAAACTGCAAAGAAAATGAAAAACACGATCAAAATTCTATGCATAAAGTTTCGATTCTTTAAACACTTGATAAGTTCCTTGGATGCGTTGAAATGTTACTCTAGAATCGAGAAGTTCACTACGTTCCCAACTACCATCTAGAAGTAACTTTCAAAGCATCCCTCTTACTTATCTCAAGTAAAAAGAAATCAGAAATGATACCCGTATGGTACCAGCAGCGGAAATATACTTTGAAAAACATATCTTTCAAAATAGAATAGGTGAGAGTTTGCGCAAAGAATTTTAGCGCAACAATTGCCAAGCCACGAGACCTGTTCTACACACCCATGGGTTAGATAACCATGGCCGGATCGTGGTAGGACTTGGAATTCTAAATTGCGCTGTCCCGATTAAGGACGGGACATAACCTATTTGAAAAACATTTTTTTTAAAAAAAAATTTGAAAGCACGTTGGCTAATCTCCGTAGAGTAGAGCACAACGTCACAAGTACATTGGCTAATCTCCATAGAGTAGAGCACAATGACATGGCTAATCTCGCATGAAGTAGAGCACTATGGCTAATCTTCAAAGAGTAGAGCCCAATGAAAAACTTCATTAAAACGTTAGTCCCGTATGAACTAGTCGGCACTGTGGTTAGCCCCGTATGGGCTAATCGGCACATTCGAGTTTGACCAATGCCTTTTGTCACCCCGTATGGGTCAGTAGGCAAGTTTGCAATTGACCCAGACCATCTGTCGGATTGGTCGACCAAAAACACTAAATTGGTCGACCAATTTTTGAATTGCTAACTTCTTCCCGGCCAGGGCCTCTGCCCTGGCCGGGGCTTGGCCAAGGACCGGCCAGGGCCTCTGCCCTGGCCGGCCAGGGGCCCTGGCCCCCTCGGCCAGGGCCCCTGCCCTGGCCGAGGCCGGCCAGGGCCGGCCAGGCCCTGGCCGAGGCCAGGGCCCCGGCCCTGGCCTCTGCCAGGGCCGGCCAGGGCCCTGGCCATGCCCTGGCCGTGGCCAGGGCGCCGGCCCTGGCCACTGCCAGGGAGGCCGGCCAAGGCCGGCAGGGCCGTGGCCGGCCATTGCCGGCCTGGCCTTGGCCGGCCACTGCCGGCCTGGCCTTGGCCGGCCATGGCTTGGCCATGGCCGGTCATGGCCAAGGCCATTCTTGGGCATTGGCCGGCCATGGCCCTCTTGGCCATGGCCGGCCACCCCCTTTGAATGGGGTTGCCGCACACATTCCTCCCCCTTGATGGGGTGGTCGCCGGTGGTTATTGGCCGTAGCCAACCCCTTCCGCAAGTGGAGGGGGGGTGCATAGCCTTCATAGCCCATTTGGCCATGGTGCACATGCACCAAATTTCCTCTTACCCGATGGAAATAACTACCATCATCTTCCTCGATGAAGCACCCGTTCATCGATGAAGCACCCGTTCGTCGAGAAATTAGTTATTTCCTAATGGCCGTGTGCCAAAAATGGAAAATAACATGCTACGTGAACGGTCGGTTCTTCCCGTCACGGAGAGTTCCTATCATATCCGTAATGATAGGAGACCCTAACGTGAAAAGAACAACCGCTGCGTTCTCTCCGTCACGAAGCGTTCCTACTATATCCGTAATAGTAGGAGACCCATTCGTGAAAAAGACAACGACTCGTTCATAGTTTCGACGGGGCGGCGGTTTGACCGGGGCGAACCCTTATGGCTCTGATACCAATGAAGGATCCTGCCAAAACAGAGTTAGGATCGATAATTAAAGTTGAGACTTACGCTTGCGTATGCGGAACGGTAGTCTCGGAACTTTGCCTTCGGATTCGCCACGACGGATCGAGTCTTCTCACGAACGGAGTAAGGCTACTAATCCACAATCTAAATCTCTATTTTAGATGAAGAACTTGGATAGAGGAAGAGAAAGGATTTCTGCAGAGCTTCGCTAGAATGAAGTTGCATGCATGAATGCCATGCAAAAGGTGTAAGAAATGGCTTACCCTTGGGTCTTATTTATAGCCCCCAAGGTAGTTATTTTAGGGTAAGTTGTTCCTTTGGAACAACTTAATTAAGGTGTACCATGATACATGGCACATTATAAGCTTAAGTTGTACCATATGCATGGTACAACATAAGCTTAAGATATTCCCCCTTTATTAGCCATATGTCGCATGCACTTATGCATATATAAAGCGACTTTCCTACTCATCCAGAGATCCTCTCCGCAAGGGAACAGATTCCCTTTGTACACGACTTCGTGTACGCGACGTTCGAGGTCCGTATTCCCTCGTACCCCCCACAAAGACGTACGCCCGAAATTCCTGAAGGATCTCATCACGGGAAAGAGGAAGCTAGAAGAGATCAAGCTGTTGGAGGATTCTACCTCCATTATCAAAAATCACCTCCCCCGGAAGCTACCGGATCCGGGGAGCTTCACCGTGCCATGCTCCATTGGAGGAATGCCAATCAGCAGAGCGCTAATTGATTTAGGGGCTAGCATCAGCCTGATGCCCCTTTCTATCTTCAAAAGACTCCAGACGGGAAGCGAGCTGGAACCTACTAGCATGTCAATCCAGCTTGCTGACCACTCTATCACCTACCCGGTGGGGATAGCGAGGGACGTCATCCTCCAGATACCTCCAGGACTATGCGTCCCAGTCGATTTTGTCATCATGGACATGCCGGAGGGAGAAAGCTCTCAACTTATACTCGGCCGCCCCTTCTGTCGACGGCCGGAGTTCTTATAGACGTCCGGGAAGGGACCCTTTCCCTCAATGTGGGGAATATTGAAGCTGAGTTCCGGCTACAAAGGCCGATGAAGGAGAGATCCTATGAAGAAGGGGCCAGTTATCTGGAGCTTCTTGAAGAAGAAGCGATTGAAGAATTCACTGCTGAAGGGGTCATGAAGGACCCGGTTAAAGCAAGCATCGACGATGATGGCGACCCAACCTACAACAAAGCAGTCTCCGTGTACATCCAAGTATTGGATGAGGAGTTCCTACGTCGTTCGATAAATCATCATGCATCGGAGGTCACATCTTATGTGGAGGCGAATGTTGGAGTAAGCGAAAGTCTACGCCGCAGAATTGCACTGCCCCGAAGGGTGACGCGCGACCACCGCGCGCACCAAATGAACATTGATTTATCAAAGGGAGTCGAGCTCATGACTGAAAATGAGCGCTTATTGGGAGGCAACCCAATTACGTAGATTTTGAAATTTCTTTCCTATTTTCTTATTTTTCCATTTTTATTTCGTATTTTTAGGAAAAATCGCAAAAATCATAAAAATTTGACGAGTATGTGTTTTGTGTAGGACGCACAATTGGGGGTATGCATATGGACATTATAAACGGAAGGAAGCCGGTGGAAATCAAAGATTTGAGAAGGAAAACAAGGAAAAGAAGGGAAAAAGAGACACAGGAATTCCGGACCGAGCAGCTCAGCTACTCGGTCGGGTCAAGCAGATACGGAAAAAGGCGATACTTAAGCTTGGCTCGAGTAGGATCCTGCTCGGTCCGAGTAGAAATTGACACGGACCGAGCAGTGCGCTGCTCAATCGAGTCGTACAGGGAAGAGATTTGAGCGAAAAAAACGTCACTCTGTCGACCCGGGCCGAACATTATTGGCTCGGCCCGAGCAGGACATGACGCAGACCGAGCATCTATCTGCTTGATCGAGTCGTACATGGAAGAAAATTGGGGAGAAAACGTCACTCTGTCGACCCGGACAGAATATTATTGGCTCGGCCCGAGCAGCATACGACTCGGGGGGAGTATTTCATTCGAAATTTTAACGTTGACCGGGTCGAGCAGCCAAGATGCTCAGACCGAGTCGAGTCATTTTGTTTAAAAAATTTATTTACTTCAACCCGGCTGAGCAGCTAAGCTGCTCGGCCCGAGTCGAATCGGGTTTACCGTCTCTTTTAATCTCATTGTTACATTTTTTTACCCTAAAAATTTTTACCCAAGCCCCAAAAATTCCCCCCCAGCGACTGAAACCTCCCCTACTCGTTCGCCTTCCTGTCGTCACCGCCGTCCTCCCGATCCACCGGCCGCTCCTCTGATCTCCAGTCAGTCGCCCCCCCTCTTCCCCCCTTTCTCCCTCTATCTCCCCCATCCCCCTCCTTCTTCCCCCCCCATCCGCCCTATACATCGGCGCCACCGTCGACGGCGCCACCGCCGTCGACGGCACCGCCGCCCACTCAGTATAAACACCCCCCTCTCTCTCCGATCCCCCCCATTTTTCGCTCCCCACCCACCCCCCCGCTCCCTCCAGTTTGTCGACAGCACCACCACCGTCGACGGCGCCACCACCGCCGACGGCGCCGACCATCACCCCCGTTAAATCCCCCCTTCGCCATCGCCGAAACCACCGCCTGCCACCTATTAGCAGTGAAATTCGAACCCCCCGCCCCACTTCGTGTGCTAGGGCACTGAACGAGCAGCCCAGCTGCTCGTTCAGAACCCCCCTCCTCTCTGTGCCCTAGGGCAAAGACCGAGCACCTAGGTGCTCGGTCTCACCCACCCCCGAGTCATGCCCTAGGGCACCACTCGTTCAGCAACCTGCCCCAAGCCATACGGCTCGTTCACAGGACCTGCACCTAGTCCTCCAACTCCTGAGCACACAACTTGGACCGAGCAGCGCTCTGCTCGGCCCGAGTCACAGTATATCTGATTTTGCCGATTTTTATCTATAATCTGACATTTTGCCCATTTTGAATTGCAGGTCCTCTACGCTGATGTCAGTGGCAGTAGCATGGATTAGCTTGGGGGATGCTTTGCGCATCCGCATCATCCTCACGCACGGTACACTCGTTCCTTGATCTATTTCATACCGTATTATTTTTCTGCGCGCGTCACCATGGTCCGCACATGCGGATCTGTCACACCCCCGCTCGCGGGAAGAGGCCGTCTTTTGGCACCTCCTCTTCCCGTCCACAGCTCCGTGCATGCACTACTTCGACTACCACTTCCACTACCACACCCTCCACCACAGCTCCGGCTGTTACCACGACCATTCCCACCACCACCACACTTGTCACCACCACACAGATCCCATCAGCTGCTATCCCCTCCACCTATGTCTCCACCACTGCCACCTTATTCCCCCCACCCAGCGATGACCCCACCACTCACATCCCTACACACGGCATCACTTTCTGCGATGGCGCTCATAGAGCGCGATACTCTAAGATCCACCAGCGCCGCCTTGTGCCCACCGTCTTCATAGACGTTCCAGCCCTTAGGTCACTAGGCATCCTCCAGGGAGTGCACCGCCTCTACCGAGCGATCGGTTTCGACCGAGTCCTCGGTGTCCATGCATCCACCTACACACGCCTAGCCCTAGAGGGTCTTAGCTCCCTTGCCTTCACCGCAGCAGGTGACAGCATCACCTTTCGACTACTGGATCACGATTACAAAGTCACTTTCGATATGATCCGGGATTATTTTCACTTTTCTGCCGTCCCTGATCCTGGGGTAGCTTTCTCACCCACCATCGACGTTGATGATTTTACTGCGCGCACCTTCTGGGAGCGCATTTCTGGCCTACCCGAGTACCACCCCAGCCGGGCGAAGGCATCGTGCATAGTGCACCCTTGCCTTCGATACGCCCAGATACACCTAGCATGCACCCTCTTCTGTAGACCGGAGGTCGGGACTATGTCCCTCCATGAGCTTACCCATCTTTGGGGTATGACCCGACCTCTCAGATTCCACCCGGATGGCTCTGTAAGACCATTCATGCTCTCTGACGTAGCCCACTGGCTGTGTCAGCACCTATACCAGACAGCCACCACTTACCATTCCACAGATATCTGCTGCGGTGGATTCTTTACTATCTTTGCTAGGATGCTAGGTATCCCCATCCCTGCTGACTTGTACCGTCCTCCTGGCCCGACACGTCTTACCATCGGCGTGCTCGAGCACATGCATATCCTTCGTCCTTACAGTGCTCGTCACTGGCGTTACCTAGTAGGTACCGGCCACGACCCCCACTTGGTCCTCCCAGCTCCTCACCTGACACATATCCCTGCCGTCCAGCTTGACTGGATGATTCCTCCTGTCTTCCCACTCCCCCCATTCACGATCTCGAGCCCCCTGGAGCTCTAGTTGAGGCACCTGCCAATGACCCAGACCCACTCTCCTCGGAGTTTGAGATGCTCGATATAGCTGCTCTTGTCGCCGGCCTCCCTGTTCCTCCAGCTCACCCATCTTCAAGCGCCGCCCCTTCCACAGTTGTATCTTCCGTATCTCCCGTCGTCGAGTCTTCGGGGACTGTCCTCACTTCCTTCCCCGAGATTCAGATCTCTTCTGTTGTTGTATCGGTGCCGGAGGGCACCGATCTACCTTTCTCTGACGACGTTATAGATTTTGATGCTCCTTCGCACGACCCTGCCCCCACTCTCCCCCCTCTTTGGGAGCTTATTGCTTCAGCCCCTCCCGCTGACACCACCACCTCCTCCTCACCCACAGCCATATTCACAGAGTCTGTCTCGACGTCTGTCCACACCTCTGTGTCGACGACAGCTCTGTTTTCTGCTACCCCAGATTTGCTGACGAGCTCACCCTCGCCTACCTTCTGCGCCTGGCATGGTGCCTCAGTTGCACCGGGCTGCTTCTCGCGAGTGGTGACTTACCGACACCCCTACCATGCACCACCTGACTCTACCACTTCCTCGTCTCGCTTGATCGCTCTTGAGGAGTTGACTTCCTGCCTACATCGGGACTTCGACGCCTTCCTGTAGAGACCAGGACACATAGATCGAGAGTTGAGTCGGATCTTGCGTCCATTATAGACTTGCTGCGACAGCGGGGCCCTCACACTGTCATTCTTGCTCACGCTCCACCCCCCAGGTCGGACCCTGTGACCAGCACCTCACCACTTAGTGCTTCACTTCCCCAGGCTTCTGCTGAGCCTGTCTCTTCTACCTTTGATTCGTCGATCGCAGTCGATCCACTATCTTCCCTCGTAATATATACTGCTGAGCCCTCCACCTCCTCCGTAGATATCACCACCAGCTCTCCTACAGCGTCCCAGCCAGACCTTCCACCACCCACCTCCCCGGGTCCTCAGCAGAGGAACCCATCACCACCCCCAGAGGGTGGTGCCTCTGCATGTTGTAGTCCATCCCAGCTTTTGCCTCCCCCATATTTTTAGTGCACATCTGTCTTTTCGGGGCCCTGCTTTCACATAGCTTGGGGGAGGATACCACCCCTTTAGCATCATCCCCCGCTGACGAGCTTTTTCTTAGCAGTGAGGACACTGCTAGGTTTAGCTTGGGGGATGAGCGCTCCCGCTTTATTTTTATTTTTATTTTCACATTTCCTCCCTTATTTTCAGTTTTTATTTTACTTTTTCACCATTTTCCCGCCTCATTTTATTTTTCTCCTTTTGCATCATATTTTTCGTTTTTATCCATGCATGCATCTCTTTTTATTTATTTTCCCCTTTTCTTCTCTGTTTCTTTTTATTTTTCCTAAGGATGGTCCACATGATGATATCTCTCTAGGCTTTATTAGTTTTTGCAATGCTCATCTCTTTGGCATGCTATTAGAGTTAATTTCAGTTTTATTATCTATATGCATGCTATTCTATTTGATGATCTGTCTGAATTAACACCTGAAATAAATTGAAAAACGAATTGCTTGAATTAGTATCTAGCATGTTTGATGTTGGGAAACGCACCCAGGTTCACGCATCACTAGAACACTTAGGGCGCCTATTTTTACTATCTTATTCACTTCTGCATGCATGCCTGTTGACATTGTGATTATTACCGCATGCTATTTTCAGTATTCATTTAGAGAAGTGATAATACCCATGCTATATATGAGTTTAGTTAGAGTTTTATTTTATCAAACTGATGTGCACCCTCTTATGAGTGAACCGAGTGTCCCATTATCTTCCCTCTCCACATATCTATTTTTTCCTCTACATATCAGTTGGTTACACCCCCATAGCTACTTTACCGCATCACACTTCCCAAGTATGAAAAGAAAAAGTATAGCTTCTAAAAGAAAAGAGAGAGAGAGAGAGAGAGAGAGAGAGAGAGAGAGAGAGAGAGAGAGAGAGAGAGAGAGAGATATATATATATATATATATATATATATATATATATATATCTGAAAAATAAAAAGGAAAAAAATAAAAAAATGTGAATAAAAACCGTTTTTGTATTATTTCATTAGAAGCTATCGAATATTCTGGGAACAAAAATAAATTTCATATCATTTTCATTGATGCGACGCCTCGGGCTAAGCTTGGGGGGGTAAACCAACTGAACATACGAGTGAGCTTGACATTAGAGTGGAGACGGTGCACGTCAAGGAGATTTAATAAACCCAAACTTTACGAATTACTTTAGTTTTGGGGACTTTTCATGTATCAAAATGAATATCTGAATGGCATGATTCTTTCTATTCTCTATTGCATGTTGTGTGAATCTTTTGTGCTTCCTTGTGTATCTAATTGAAAGGGCGTTGCCAACTCATTTATACTAGACTCTAAGGATTGCATGAGATTGATAAGATTTGACGGTGTTATTTCAGTAGATCCATGTTCCTTACTTGTACTTCATGCCGTATGATATATAAAGCTAGAAATTACCAATAGCATGCATGTTTAGCGCTCAGAGCATCGTGATAGACTTTTTAGGCCTGAGATCTGACCGATCATCCTTAGCACTTTTCTCTGACCTCTCTCTTTTTATTCTTCATTTCTCTTTATTTTCATTTTCTTATTTGCTTTTTATTTTCCTCCCGGCATACCGATTATTCGTCTTCCTCGAGGACGAGTAAGAGGTAAGCTTGGGGGATTTTGATGTGTCCATATTTTACATCATTTTCATATCATGTTCCCATTGCATTGCATGTCATTTTCACGTCCAAATCCCACTTTTTACTGCGATTTTGGTATTTCTGACGTTATTTCTAGTTTCGTAGTATAATTTGAGTTTTCAGGGATTTGGAGCGATTTGGACCCCCGCCTGGGTATGGACACATCCCACGCGCACATGAGCTTGTTGGTAGGACTCTGGAGGAGTTCGCCATGTTCTCGGAGCTGTTAGAGGAGAGAAGGAAGAGAAGAAAGAGAGAGAGCAGAGAGAGAAGCCCATGTTGCTGCAGATGAGTTTCCTAGAAAATGCTCGGACTGAGCAGCTTGCTGCTCGGACCGAGCCGTGTCACTTTACAGAAGTAGCAGATACGGGTTGATCTGGACCGAGCAGCTCATCTGCTCGGTCAGATAGCCCCATATTTCACCACCCGAGCAGCGCCCGAGCCCCAGACCGAGCCGATCCTACCTGGCCCGAGCAGTGACTACTCGGTCTAGATAGGTCGACTTCAAGATCTCCAAGTAGCCGAGCAGCTTGCCTACGCGGGCCGGATTTCTGTCCGAGCAGCTGATGCTCGGACCGAGTAGCCTACTCGATTAGCACTTCCAGGGCATTTTTGGAAAGATTTTTGAACGCGTGATGCGCGCGATCTGGGCAGCAGCTGAAGCTCGTGATTGCGGGCTCGGTTGGAGAGAGTTCATTCTGAGTTTTGTTTTGGGGAATTTATTTGGAGAGCGAGAGCGATTTCTTGTACGGCTTCTTAGATTAATTCTTGTAGTGAATTTCTGGATATATAATTAAAGATTAGCGTTTACTATTCTTTTCTGGATCTGTTCTTCGTTCGTTCTCACTGTAAGTTATTTTTAGCCCTAATTTATTTTTTGCTAAAATGTCTTCCCCTACGATATTGATAAGTTTGTGCGCTCCTATCATCATGAGTGAGTAGATCCATTCTAGGGTTGATGGGTGAACCCTAGAATTTTCGGGGAAAATGTAGATCTGGACCCCCATGTTGAATTGGGGATTTCGGGTTGTATTTCGGTAGATCCTACCGAATCCGTAGATAACCCGTACTGAGATCATGCCCACGGTATGTTGAATTGATGTGCTTAAGGGGTATCTAGGGATTCGAATAGGGAAATCGGTGGATCCAATCAAGGCACGTGACCATGCCCGGCTCGCACCTTGAAGGGATCCATCGACGAACTATACCTCTACGTTGACGGCTACCGCCATTGCGTCGACGAGAGCCATCGAAATACCCCGTAATTCTAACCCACGAGAGTGGTACGAATTGGGGTATTAATTCCCTAACCCTAATGCAACGTGAGGAACCTATCTAACATCAACCCCCAACGATCCTAGCGGTGATCCCTAAAGCCCTAGTTCTTTTTATTATATTACACAACAACAACAATCAACCCAAATCTTTCACTCCGACCGCTACATTACTTCTAGATTTAGAAATAGACTGAGACTACCACAGACACTATCACCGTCCCAGTGGGATTCAACTATCTTTTATACTAAAACTCGTCACCGTCCGCTTGCGGATTGAGCCCGAAGTCGTAGCCTAGGAGCCATATCACGCCTGGCGATAGTGACATCACCAGGTGGATCCTAGGTGTAGATTGCGGGTGCATCAGCTACCAGGCTGTGTCTGCCACCAGGCAGTAGGCATAGGCTCAGTGGAGGAAGGAGAGATCCCTACTCTGCGCCAAGTTGGAGGCCTCAAAGAAGGAGGCTGCCGACCTTTGAGACAAGCTCCTTGAGAAGGTGAATGAAGTTGAGGCTTATAAGGCTCAGCTTAATGCCAAGATGGACGCGACAACGAAGGCGGTAAAAGCCCTCTGCATGCTAGATGGTGCCTCTTCCTCTTAGAATAGTAGACTGTTAATCTTTGTAAGACGGCTTTCGAGCAAGTCATATGTGACAGTCTATGCATCAATAAAGAAATTTTGTGTTCAAGTTTTGAGTCTCTGTCAATACGTATGCGTATGTGGCCCCTCAACGACGTTAGGTTAGATTCCACAGCTAAGTTAGCTTGGGTCATTGGAGCGTCGTGCCGTTTTTCTTGACAAATGTTGCCCAATTATGAGGGATAAGGTCGTTCGGTGGCGAGGGATAAGGACCCCTTCGACTTATGGCCAACGACGATCAAGGATCATTCAGTGGCAAGGGTGGCCCCTTGGCTTACGGCTGACGAAGGTCAAGGGTCGTTCGGTTGTGAGGGATGTGGCCCCTTCGACTTACAGCCGACGACGGTCGAGGGTCGTACAGTGGCAAGGATGGACCCTTGGCTTACGGCTAACGACAAAGGTCGAGGGTCATTTGGTTGCGAGGGGCGTGGCCCCTTTGACTTACGACCGATGGCAATCGAGGGTCGTTCAGTGGTAAGGATGGCCCCTTGACTTACGGCTGACGACAAAGGTCGAGGGTCGTTTGGTTGCGAAGGGTGTGGCCCCTTTGACTTACGGCTAACGATGATCGAGGATCGTTTAGTGGCAAGGTTGGCCCCTTGGCTTACGACTGATGAAGGTCGTGGGTCATTCAGTTGCGAGGGACGTGGCCCTTCAACTTACGGTCGAAGACGATGAGGGTCGTTCAGTGGCAAGGATGGCCCCTTGGCTTACGGCTGATGACAAAGGTCGAGAAAAAATATACAAGTAACATGATTTATCATAATATTGAAACGTGGTGATAAGATCTTTATTGCTTATTTCCCTTTTCATGGAACAATCATTGGTAGTACCTTCATAGATGCTCAGCGTTCCATGGATGAGGAAGCTCTCTATCATCCCTATCGACGAGTTGATAAGTGGCTGGGCTGAGGGCATCAATCACTTTGTAGGGTCCCTCCCATTTTGCAGCAAGCTTTCCTTGCTTCAGGATTTCTAGGAAGAAGACGGCCTTTCTCAGCACCAGGTCGCCACTCGAAAGCTGCGTCCTCAGACTTTGGAATTGAAGTAGTGGGCCATGCGACCTTTCTATTTGATAAGGGTCGCTAGAGAGCGCTCACGAACTTCATCGAGCAGTTGCAGGTTGAGTTCGAGACCTTTCGAGTTCTTCTCTTCGTCGAAGTATCGGAGTCAGAGTGGTCGCTCGTTCACCTCAACTGGGACAACAGCTTCGCAACCATAGGCGAGCATGAAGGGTGTCTCGCCCGTGGAAGCCTTGTAAGCCGTTCTGTATGACCACAAGATGCCAGGAATCTCTTTGGGCCATGTTTGCCCGAGCTCCATTATCCTCTTTCGCCGGGGTCCTAGGATGCATTTGTTAGCGTCTTCTACCAGGCCGTTGGTCTGGGGGTGGGCAACAGAAGCGAAAAGGAGCTTGATCTTCATGTCAGAGCAGAAGTCTCTGAAGCCAGCACTGTCGAATTATGTCCCATTGTTAGTTACTATGGATTGGGGAACACTAAATCGACAAATAATGTTCTTAAATACGAAGCTTTTGGCTTCCTCCCATGTGATTCGAGCAAGGGGTTCTGCCTCGATCCACTTGGTAAAGTAGTCGATGGCTACGATCAAGAATTTTTTTGTCCGCTTGTTTGTTTGAATGGGCCAGTGATGTCTAATCCCCACTTTGTGAAAGGCACAAGGCTGATAATGGAGATGAGATCAGTTGGAGGGGCTGTGCTGAACTTGGTAAACTTCTGGCTGATGGAACACCTTTGAACATATTCAAGGGCTTCCTTAAACATGGTCGGCCAGTAGTAGCCCTGCCTTAGGGCTTTCTGGGCTATAGCCTTTCCTCTCAAATGATTCCCGCAATCACCTTCATGGATCTCCTAGATCACATAAAGTGCTTCTTGAGGAGTCAGACATTTGAAATAGGGAAGGACTTCATACCTGGTCCATCGCCTTTTGTACAATGAACCGTCGATCATGACGAATTGGTACGCCTTCCTTTCGATCTTCTTCGCCTCTACAGGGTCGGTCGGTTTCTCCCCCGTGCACAGGTAGCAAACTATTGGATCCATCCAGGTGGTATACTGATTGAGGTACAGTACCTCCTACTCTGGCATGCTGGGGTACGACAAGTGCTGGGCGTACACCGTTCGATCGAGTCCTGCAAGCGATGAGGACACTAGCTTTGAGAGAGCGTCGGCTTGATGGTTCTTCAACCTTGGTATGTGAAGGATCTCCACACGCACGAACTTGGCAAGCTCTGCCTTGGTAGTCTGCATGTAGTTCAGTATGGAATCCTCGCTGGCCTCGTAATCTCCATTTAATTGTTGTACAATTAGACTGGAGTCACTGAAGAGTTGAATTTCCTTTCCCCGTAGGGCTCGGGCTAACCGAAGTCCGTTGATTACAGCTTCGTATTCCGCCCCATTGTTTGTGGTTTGGAAGTTGAAGCGGAGAGTGTATTCGAATATATTGCCCGTTTGGGTTTGGACAATTATTCCTGCTCCGCTCTCGGTTTGGGTGGCTGAGCCATCCACTTGAACAACCCACATTCCTTCATCTCCATTTCCGTGGATTGTAAGGTCGGGATCTGTTGAGGGAGAAGAGGGAGCATCGGTTTGTATGTTAGCGATGTTTACCTCTTCTGGTGGATCGTCATCACCGGTGAGTTTGACGATGAAGTCGGCGATGGCATGTCCTTTGATGGCAGTCCTCGGCTTGTATTGGATGTTGAATTCGCTCAATTCGACCCCCCACTTTGCCATCCTTCCTGACCGATCGAGCCTCTTCAATGTTTACTCCAAATGGGGTATCAGTGAGGACTAGGATGGTGTGTGCCTGGAAGTAGGGTCGTAGCCTCCTTGATGATTGGATCAGAGCGAAAGCCATCTTCTTGATCCTCGAGTAGTTGATTTCAGCTCCGCGAAGGACCTAACCAATATAATAGATCGGTCAATGTATGCATGACTCCTCCTTGATGAGGGCTGAGCTTATGGCCTCCTTTGAAGCGGCCAGGTACAGAATCAATTGGTCGCCTTTGTCGGGCTCGGTCAGGAGTGGTGGGCTACGGAGGTACTCCTTTAGATATGAGAAGGCCTTCTTGCAATCCACGTCCCACTCGATGATCTTTTTGATCTGCTTGTCTGGTTCAGTGGATGATATAGCCTTTCTCAATACTTTGAAGAAGGGGACCGATATCTCTGCTGACTTAGAGAGGATTGCCCTAATGCGGCTATTCTACCATTCAGCTTCAGAAGCTCTTTGATTGTAGTTGGATCCTTCATCGACATGATCGCCGTGATCTTGTCAAGATTGGCTTCGATCCCTCGATTCGTCGGTATGAAACCAAGGAATTTTCTCGAATGAACTCCGAAGGTACACTTGGCGGGGTTCAATCAAAGATTGAAGTGACCGATCTGATAAAATGTCTCCTCGAGATCTGCGATGTGATCTGTCGGTTGTTTCGACTTGGCCAGCATGTCGTCGACATAGATCTCCAAGTTTTGCCCAATCTGGGTCTTGAAGACCTTGTCCATCATGCGCTGATATGTTGCTCTTGCATTCTTTAGTCCGAAAGGAATTTTTCTGTAACAGAACGTACCTCGGTCTATAATGAATGCAGTTTTTTCATCATTGTCCGGAGCCATTTGGATCTGGTTGTATACTGAAAAGGCATCCATGAAGCTTAAGAGATCATAACCTGAAGCGTTTTCAACCAGGTGGTCGATCCTTGGCAAGGGGTAGCAGTCCTTTGGGCAAGCTTTGTTGAGGTCGGTGAAGTCGACGCACATTCTCCACTTGCCATTTGCCTTTTTCACCATCACGACGTTCGAAAGCCAATCAGGATATTGGACCTTCCGAATGAAGCCTACTGCTAGGAGTCGATCCACTTCCTCAATGGTAGGTTTCATCTTTTCACCTCCCAGGTTTTACTTCTTCTGCTTTATGGGTCTCGTTGTCAAGCTGACCCCTAGCTTGTGAGATATGACCTTGGGGTCAATGTTTGGCATGTCCTCTGTGGACCAAGCGAAGATGTCGTAGTTGTCTCTTAGAAGTGTAATCAACCGAATCGAGACGATCTTTCCTTCTCCTTCGAGGATTTGGATGTTCTCCGTTTCCTCGACCGCTGTCGGCCGCCTCTCTTCGCTTCCAGCTTTGTCGAGAGACTTAGCTGGGTCCATTTGTTCCACTCTTCTCAAAGCGGTGGAGAGGCTGTAACATGATCGAGCTTGTTTCTGATTTCCTCTCATTTTCCCGACCCCTTCTGGGGTTTGGAACTTGATCATTTGGTGGAAAGTCGACACCACTGCTTCCACAGCGTTGAGTATGTTAGATCTCATGGCACACCAAATACACTAGAGGGGGAGTGAATAGTGTAAATCACGACGATATTGCAAAATTAAAAGTTAATAAAAATTGCAATAAGAGTGCGGAAATAAAAGAACACAATCTAGAACATTCCAAATGCAAACACAGAGATTTTTATCCTGGTTCGGATCCTTGTGATCCTACGTCTAGTCTTCTACCCCGTAGAGATTTTAATCCAATAAAACACTTGCTCCCCGCAAGTAATCAACATACAAAGATGCCAACACTCCTCGTGTTGCAAACTTGTACATTCTCTTCAACAAGAGATTCACCAAATAAAATAAAGAAAGAGTATGAAACAATATCACATATAGCCTTGATAATTGATGGAATTATAGCGCAAGGTTGGAGATGGAATCTCTAAGGTTCAAGATATTAATTGTGGTAGAACACTCTTGGAAATTGGACTTCCTAAAGGGGCATAATTTCTGCAGAGGTTCCCCTATGAAAATCTGAAAATCACACACTTTCTAGAGAGAGAGAAAGAAAACTTAAAAAAGATAGAGTGAGTGAATTTTCGTGAATTTTAGGCAGGGGTTTGGGGGTCTATTTATAGCCCAAAAGTTAGTTTTCTAGCGTTGGACAACTGCCTAAATTTTTAAAAAATTCTGAGCCGTTTTTCTAAAAATTAGTCGACAAGGCAAAAGTATTAGTCGAGTAATAATGCTGCCAGGTTAGAAAATGACTGTTGAAGTGTCCTTTGAAAGGAGACAGTTAATAAATGGCTAGAAACTGCTATAAACGGCTAGAAACTGTCCAAATCTATCTGTTTATGGGAATTTTTAGCTTCCATTAATTAATTAAAAATTAATTAATAGAAAACAGTTAAAATAACTGTTGTTCTAACAATTTGAAAAACCTATTAGTCAACTAGGAACAAAAATTTACGAAATTTTCAGAGATTGATCCTTATGATTGGAAAATATATTTTGACCAAAAATTATTTTGTTTTTCTTAATAAAATAAGAAATACTCTATTCGTCGACTAGGGGAAAGTGCTGGTCTACTAATTTTCTGAAGTTTAGATTTTGAGGCTGAGTCCTAAAGAACTAAGATGGAGTATTATCAAGGCATTAACAATCTAAAGTTATGCAAGAATAAAAAGTAAATTTACATCATCTTTCTCAAGATATAAGAATTCATTGCTTGAGCTCCGTCTTGCATTTTGATGCTTTATCTTGCAAAGTAACTTGATGATTGTCATATGTGAAGAAGTTGAGCTTGATAATCTGCATCCAAAAAGTTAGTATACATATATATATATATATTCAAAATGATTGTATCATCAAAAAACTTTATGGGAACAAAACTTTATGTTTCCAACATTCTCCCCCTTTTTTGATGATTACAATATATCTAATGCTAATATGAAATATATGTGAGTGTAAAGAAATACTTGTAATTGTAAAGCTCCCCTGAATATATGCTTGATAGAATGAATAATCAATTTGCCAATGTAGACATGTATATGTATGCATATTTAATAATGTTTATACATTTCATTTCATATTTATACATTTCATTTTCCTCCCCCTTTGAAATTATCAAAAAAATGGATGAAATTCGGTCAATGAGCAAATTAGTCGACTAAAGAAATGTACTGGTCGACTAATATATGCAGAGTTCTGAAAAACAGTGCAGAATATGAACCAAACTAACTGAACTTTATTAAAGCAATATAAGTAGTACATGGATAAGGTCGTACATAGGAAACCGACTACGGGCTTAAAACGTACAAACAACAACCTAATGCAACTTAAGCCAAACAACCAGAGTACATACAACAACAACTTAAAAACAAAAGCAAACACCAAAAAACACATCAGAAAGAACAACCAGGCATAACTAAGAGTTAGTCGACTAATTGATAGTCCTAGTCGACTTAGAACCGAACTTTGCTTGAAATTATCAATACGGTGGAGGAGGCCTAGGTGGCCGCTGATAGGTTGATGGAGAATATGGTGCCAATTGGTCAAGTAGACTCATAATCTGGGCTTGAGTGCCTTACATGCTGTTAAAGTTTGCATTCATGTCATTCCTAACTTGTGCAATACTAGTCTCAAAACCACTCAAATGTTCTTGGTCTCCCACGAAACCGACATTTATATCATCTTGAAGATGATCACTTGTTCTTGGAGGGAGAGCCGAGATGAGTGATGGCAAACATGTGGGGACATGGGAACATTGCGACGAAGAGAGGGTGAGTTGATCGGTTGCTATTCTTCAACATGTGGAGGTGGTTGAAGGTCCATGCGCCTCAAGATGGAGTGATCAAAGCATAGTGAATTATTAACGGCCACTTCATCATCAATAAGAATTTCAAAATGTTGAAGAATACGGGTGATCGTGCAAGGTAGGAAGATGTGGTCTGAAACGGGCTTCACCAAGGCTAACATGAAAGAGACGAACCAATCACTTTTATGCCACGCATGATGGCATATAGAACGCGGAGGCGAGTTTCATCAATGTAACATAAAGAACCAATCCTTGGAAGAAGGTTGTAAGTGATGATTTTTAGAAGAAGGCGAGGAGTTGGATGTAAGTTCATGTCGATCATGTCGGAAGGACGAAAATTGGGACAAAGTAAATCAAGAGTGGGTTGATGATCCATGGGAAATCCGAGATTTTGAACATTTGATCGAGGGAAGGCAAGACATTTGTCAAGAGTTCCAAAGGTGAGATGCATTTCTACACCTTTAACTTTGGTGTCGAAATAGATGTTTCTATCATCTTTGTCTTCCAATAGGAGTAGTTGGAACCATTGAATAGTGGTGGCCTTGTAGTAGAGTGACCTTCTGGAAATTGTGATGAAGATGTTGAATTGTTTGTCAGATAGGTGTATGTCATCTTAACCATGAGGCTCTGATACCAAATGTTGGATCTCCTAACACACCAAATACACTAGAGGGGTGGTGAATAGTGTAAATCACGACGATATTGCAAAATTAAAAGTTAATAAAAAATTGCAATAAGAGTGCAGAAATAAAAGAACACAATCCAGAATATTCCAAACGCAAACACAGAGATTTTTATCCTGGTTCAGATCCTTGTGATCCTACGTCCAGGCCTCTATCCCGTAGAGATTTGAATCCACTAAAACACTTGCTCCCCGCAAGTAATCAACATACAAAGAAGCCAACACTCCCCGTGTTGCAAACTTGTACAATCTCTTCAACAAGAGATTCACCAAATAACATAAAGAAAGAATATGAAACAATATCACATATAGCCTTGATAATTGATGGAATTATAGCGCAAGGTTGGTGATGGAATCTCCAAGGTTCAAGATATGAATTGTGGTAGAACACTCTTAGAAATTGGACTCCCTAAAGGGGCAGAATTTCTGCAGAGGTTCCCCTATGGAAATCTGAAAAATCACACACTTTCTAGAGAGAGAGAAAGAAAACTTAAGAAAAGATTGAGTGAGTGAATTTTCGTGAATTTTAGGCAGAGTTTTGGGGGTCTATTTATAGCCCAAAAAGTTAGTTTTCTAACGTTGGACAACTGTCTAAATTTTCAAAAAATTCTGAGCTGTTTTTCAAAAAATTAGTCGACGAGGCAAAAGTATTAGTCGACTAATAATGCTGTCAGGTCAGAAAATGACTGTTGAAGTGTCCTTTGAAAGGAGGCAGTTAATAAATGGCTAAAAACTGCTATAAACGGCTAGAAACTGTCCAAATCTATCCGTTTATGGGAAGTTATAACTTCCATTAATTAATTATAAATTAATTAATAGAAAACAGTTAAAATAACTGCTGTTATAATAATTTGAAAAACTGTCTGGTAGACCAAGGAAACCTATTAGTCGACTAGGAACAAAAATTTAAGAGATTTTCAGAGATCGATCCTTATGAGTGGAAAATATTTTTTGACCAAAAATTATTTTGTTTTTCTTAATAAAATATGAAAAACTGTATTAGTCGACTAGAGGAAAGTGATGGTTTGCTAATTTTCTGAAGTTTGGATTTTGAGGCTGAGTCCTAAAGAACTAAGATGGAGTATTATCAAGGCTTTAACAATCTAAAGTTATGCAAGAATAAAAACTAAAATTACATCATCTTTCTCAAGGTATAAGAATTCATTGCTTGAGCTTCGTCTTGCATTTTGATGCTTTATTTTGTAAAGCAACTTGATGATTGTCATATGTGAGGAAGTTGAGCTTGATAATCTACATTCAAAGAGTTAGTATACACATATATATTCAAAGTGATTGTATCATCAAAAACTTTATGGGAAGAAAACTTTATGTTTCCAACAGAGTAGGGGTCTGTCGATGATCTCGTTGTATGTCGAGTTGATCTTTACCACGATGAAATTGGTCATTCGGGTGACTTGCCTCGGATATGACCCAAGGGTCACTTGCAGGGTGATGACGCTTGCCACTGGGTGGAATGTCCAGTGAAGCCTACGAGAGGTCCAGGACATTCCCTCAACTCCATGGTGGATAGCCTAATTCTCTCCAAGGTGGTGAAGAAAAGCACGTCACATGAGCTTCCCGTGTCTACAAGTATTCTCTTCACTTCTATCTCCTTGATGGCAACGGTGACGACCACAGCGTCATCATATGGCAGTTCCACGCACTCCAGATCTTCGTCTGAGAAGGATATTGGAGGCGTAGAGTCTTTGGGGCGCTTCTGCCCTACGGAGATGGACATCAATCTCCCAACATAATAGCTCTGAAGGGAGGTTGGTAGCTCTGGATGTGGTGGTCATCCCATGATCATGTTAGAAACATTGATGCGGTCGGACGCCTCTGCATCTCCAGAGTGTGTTGATGGATGAGTCGACATGGTAGGGATGTTGACTCATGATTCCCACAGACGGCACCAAATTTTAAGTCCAAAAGTGGCCTTAGCACTAAAGGGGCTGACGTGGACTCAGACGTTGAGTAGGAGCCTCGTCAGCTGATCAGGTGGGACCCGTGGTTGGTAGAACCAGTGTCGTTGTCAATGGTGGGCGACCGGATGAAGCTCGTTTGACCCTCGAATAGGTCGATCCTTAGCGGAATGCTGTCGACGTATGGAAGGTCGATCTTTGGGTTCACGGGATCGAGCTTCGATCGGGTGGCAATGATGGGAGATCGATCAACCCTCGTGACGTGTCCGATGTCTCAAGGTCAATCAATCCTGATTTGGCAATGGTATAGACGAGCGAGCCTCCTCTTGGATCGTTCGATGGAATTCCTGCACCACAAGGTATCATCAAAGGGGTCGGATCTGGGTTTCGACCCAAATCTCCTCTGAAGTTTAAGTTAGAATGGGAACTTGAAGCAAGACTTGGGGATGTCAAGATCGTGCCACGGAGGTCTGTCTTGAGTCAGTTACTGCAAGTGTATATGGAGGAAGAAATATAAGTGAGATGAGGAAGAAGACAAGATATTGAGTATATGATGTTCTCGTACCTCGAAATCTGAACCATTCTTACATTTTCCCTTTTGGTATTTATAATCGATCACGTTCACTAGTAGCGAGTAACTGTCACTCATTCATTGTGGCTAAATCTCCTTCGAGATTGGAGCTAACGGCTGCCCATTTACTCAGTCGCCATAACTCCTCCCCAGTAATACGAACAGGAATCCAACAGTTCGGAGACTGATTCCTTTGACTGAGTAAAACGCTGCCTAAGGCTCATTTATGGGCTCTGAGCCGTTGCTACATCGTATTGGGCCTCGACTGGGCCCCAATTTACCAATGCTGTTTCGTGGGCCGTACCCCTGTATCGACAATATCTTATGAAATTCTATTTGTGGAAGTCTCGAGAGTCAATGTCCACATGTAGTGGAGATGATCTCGTATTAATTCTTTCCTTTAAATAAGACAATGAAAGCTCACACTTATGAAGAATCTTCATGTTCTTTAGGTTATGATTATTGTTTTGGGATATGATGTCTTGCATCATCACCGATCCAAGGTGGCATATTATGTCGTACCAAAGTTAAAACTTGGTAGATTCTATGCACTTCATGTGTTCCATTTGCTTCCTCTTTCAAATTTTAATAGGACTTTTGAAAGTCCATTTGAATGCTCAAGTATGGTCTTCAAGCCATAATTTCTCGAGTCATTTAGTAAGGATTTTGTTTTGACGAATATCCATCGAAACTTAGTAAGTTTCTTTTTCAAAGAGTATTAGACATCCTTATATAGAGTATTCAGCTTGGTAATTCCTGAATCTCAAGTCAGATGTCCCAAAATAGTTTTCTACTAGACTATTCTAAGGGTGAAATGTTATTAACAGTATACGTCTTGAGGTGTCAATGTGGATAATTGTGTTATCCACAATTAATAAAGCATTGATTAATAAAACATATAATATTACAGATGCTAAAAATAAACATAAAATTTGCAGTATAAATAAATGCATAAAAAGCATAAACATATATAAACTGTGATCAACAAGTATGTTGGAAAAGTATTCCAAGTAATTATATTATAGCAACTGATTATTGTTTTTCAAAAGTTATGTGTGCTCGGGGAATAACCAATTATACGATAGTTGGGTCGACTTACGTCTTTAGCCTATATTTGTATAATTTTTCTATGGTACAAACTAATGACCTTTCATATTGCAAGAGCAGTTTGGGTCTGAACAGAACTTCTCGGTCTGATCTTAGTTTGCCATTGCGTATTCCACGTCGAGGTATTTCACATCATCCCTTTCTCGCTTTATTTTTAGGACATTGTTGGTCCTGAACTTCCCATGTTTTCAATCTTCCATATTAATATTTTTCAGGAAGAAGAAACAT